>CM037459.1:502500-527500 GCA_021014325.1 Plazaster borealis
GCGTTTAATTTCTCTGCATCATATTTCTAGTTCTTATTTTAATTTATCGTTATTGCTATCTTACCTCTATAAAGTTGTTGTGTTACACTGCATGTTTGCTTGTATCAATTATTTCTAATTTGCCAAGTATGGAACAAATATCTAATAAAGCTATCCAAGAAGTGAACTTAACATACCCAGTGCACCTGATAAGATTTTATGGTCAAATGATTGCGTAGATCAGTCAGTAAATATCAAGACAGTTGCTTTGATATGGAAGTGGCCCAAACAGATTTATGATTTGATTAATTGTTGCAGTGGATGTGACGCGTTACTACCTTGTAGTGTTGACTGATTTGCAATCCTCTCTCAATTAAAGACTGTAATACTTTGGTCACTACGATGACGTCACAGTTAAACCTTATTTGTGGGTTTTCTTTAAAATGGTCAAAACTAGTTTGTGGCTGAGTTTGAATTTGTTTGTAGCCTATACTCAGTTTTGTTTATCTAATCAACGCGTGACTATTTCAGTGCTAACCTATAGGCTAATAAACAGGCCTGATGCTTCGTTTGAAAGGGCAATAGGGCGTTTTCTCCTTGGTATAGAGGGCACCTTGGGGAAACCGTGAACATTTCAAGGGGCACCAAGGCAATAACCAGTGGCAACGGTTGCCCCCGTTGCCTCCAAGAAGTATCATGGCTGCTAACACGCCTTTTCAAAATCATTTGATTTTGACCAGTAGGACACTGTGTTGATTGTGTATGTATTATCTTATTAACCATCTGACGTCCATGCCATGTGTCGCGATTATTGATAGTTGGAGTATGCTTTAGAACGACCAGACATTCTTGTTTGCGGTTTTGATGACTACCTTCTAGACCCATCTGGTCGCATGGTGCCTTTTAGACCCACGAGTAGACCCAGTGGTCACACACTGTGGCCTTGTTTGGGGGTCGATCCTTTATGTATACTAGACCCATGAATAGATCTAGTGGTCGCACACTTGGCCTTTCTTTGGGGGTCGACCAGACCCATGAAACCCAGTGGTTGCACACGCTCAGTCTTTCTATGGGGGTCGACCAGACCAAAAACTAGAACCCAATGGTCGCACACGCTCAGCCTTTCTGTGGGGTCGACCCTCCTGAATGAAGCGACCATTTGGTACACACAGCATGTCATCACCTTACCATGTTAATCGCATCTGTCGAACCTGACGACCAGGGCTGACGCGCGAAGACACTCAGCATGCACCCTGCACACGACAACGTGATGAGCAATCCCTACGATTAATTAGCAATCCATCCAAGTCTTCCAATCCAGCGAGATATTCTATTACATGAGCGATCCCTCTTCACTACGACTCCCAATTATGAACCATGCGTTCAAATCAAATACACGCAAGATACAGCGTTTAGGAAATCAAGACAGTTTGTTAGTTAACCATTTTATAGAGATCACTGTTTAAATAATTAATTTTATTCAATTTCTTCGTACATATGTATTTATATATATATACTTCACTGTATACATCAAACCAGAGCATTAATTAATCACATTAGTCAAATCAAATGATGTAAATACCTCACTTGAATGACGATTGGGAGGGGGTAATATTCAGCCACATATTGTGGACGTTTTGTCGCTGCGTTATTGCCTTGACCCTATTTGTATTACTTCCAAATGGTTTCAGAATTCATGCAGTGCTCATTGAAAGAACTCATAAAAGAACTCATACATTCTTATGGATTACAATTTAGATTGTCACTCACCAAGCACTGCACGGGAAAGTCTATTTCAGAATGCAGTTGCCTATTAAAATAACACGAATATTCCAAACCAATACTAATGTATGCAGACATTTGATTTTATATCAATAGGTATATATTTTGCCAAGTTATGTTGTTATTTTAGTAAACACGTAATCACCACACTCATTGAACAGTCTGAAAGTTTAAAAGACTGCGATTTAAAATTTTCTACTTTGATTTTGTTTGTTTTATGTTAGTAATAAGCATTAATTTGAATCACGTCAAAATAACAATTTAAGGGAACACACCATTGATCTAATTTGGATGTAAACTAGGTTAAACTCTTTCATAATATTTATTTATTTGGCTTTTATTTGATTTAACTCTAACACAGGCTGTTCGGAACCAAATGTGCAAAGTGCAGTCAAGGCTTCGACAAGAACGACTTTGTCATGCGAGCAAGAAACAAAATCTATCACATCGAGTGCTTTCGCTGCGTGGCCTGTAGCCGGCAACTCATCCCTGGGGACGAGTTTGCTCTTCGAGAAGACGGTCTATTCTGCAAAGCTGATCATGAAATGTTAGAACGTAGTGGAGCAGGCTCAGACAGCAGTGTAGTGGTTACCAACGGAGGTAGTACCAATAATAACAATGGAAATCATCGTAATTATATGAATGGTAAGTTTTCATTTACGGGATTCACTACGTTCAAAGTAGTTCAATGGTAACTCCTTCACAAGAATTGGTGCCGATGTGCTTCAGAGAGTTCCTCCTCAGCCCGAGAATAAGCATCTTAGGTTCAATCAAAAGGCCATGTTCAATACGGGCAGTCTGAGATGTCCATACCATCCTTTACCCATTCCCCACCCGCTCCCCACCCCGCTCCCCACCCCCACTCCCCACCCCCAATCCGTTGTGAGTACAACTTATAGTGATTATTTACATTTGGGAAGTTTTTTCTGTGCATGATTTTGATAACAAATGCCGTGCCTCTACAGATATTCGAATCGTTTTACAAGAAAGAAAAATTAGGTTTTTTTATAACGATAATAACTAGACACCTATGAATCGATCGAATCGTTTCCAAGAGAGAATATTCACGACAGGTTTCCAACCGCAGCGGGCTTCAGACCTGACGGAATATAATCGATTAATTAGTACAGGGACACTGTGTGATACGTTATTGCAGCGAGGTGTCGCACGTCAGTATAGATGAAAACAATATTAAGATACAATGGTATTCGGTTAAACCAGTGATGTTAACATGCGTTTATGGACATGTTAACTCACCTTGACAAATGGTTACTCGGTAGAAATTATTATTAGCTCCGTGAAATATCCATGGAATGAAAATGTTTGTACGGTTTATTCTATGATTTGGGAAGTGTTTACCATGTCTGTGTTCATGTTTGAAGATGTTACTGTTCATGCAGACAATGCAGATCTGCTTGATATATTACTGTTATAGATTCGTTTATATTATGCGACACGGCCTAGCTAGTATTCCCGGCCGTGTTCCTCCCGCTAACCCTACCGTACGCCTACCGCACTGCTGCTCTGGCCTCCGTCACTGTTCACTTCATTATCAACATCCTTTGTCTGCACCAATAATCAAACCAATTGAAAATATGACTATTATTCAAACATCAAACACACACGGGTTCGGTCATCTACAATTTCTAATTCCGAATACGAGAGCTTTTCTCGGTCTTTTTGTGGCGCGGCTGCCGGCCCGGCCACCTGAGGCCCGTGTGTAGCCCATAGCGTGACCCGTTGAATAGATGCTGGAATATTGGGTAGAGAGAGATAGTCAACTGCTGGAGTCGGGGTACCCACTGCCAATATGTCGCGCTATCGTACGGCACAACTCCGTGGTTTGTAGCTGCATTCACAAGCCTGTCCTACCAATTGAGCCTTGCTTGTGTTGTTGTTAGGATAAATTCTTGGCTGCTCGCATGGTGATTCAATCATGTCAAAGAAGGCAGCATATGGGTGGTTGTTATAATGAAGTCTTATACCCTGGGTCCCTCGGGAGAAAACCTGGCCAATTATCATTCTGCCTTGCCGATTTAATCGTATTACACCCACACCGCTTAATCAGTGACATATAACTATGCATTTACATACATTCATATTGCACACATGTAGTTGCAATGGGCAAATATTACAAACAGAATTAAATGCATGTCTCTTTGACGCTTCACTTTCCTCTTCTCGCATGGCCGCCGTAGTCGCTCCCATAGGCAATTATATTTAGGGGTAAATGAAATTTTGTGTGAAAATGACAAATTACGAGTATGTAAATGCATTAAAACCACGTCCGTATAGCCATTTTCTAAAGCCTAGATGTAGTATTTCTCCAGAACGATTCAATGCATGGGTATATGAGGTTTGCTAATTAATTTAACCGCACATTTCATGACATAAGAATAATTTCACAACTTCAATTGGCGAAGACATTTTTTACGTTTGGATTTAGCGAGTACTGAGCCACCATCTGTGAGCATCCAAGTACGGCACGTGTATGCTTAGATTGAAGCAGTACTTGATATGCGAATAGGCGCAATGGATAACGTCTGAACATCTCATCTGCTCCAAAAGCTTCACTTCTCCCCATTAAATGAATCTCACACTTTGGGGAGTAGAGAATAAATAGAAAAGTTTACATGGTTGTGGAGTGTATAGACATGAGACCACTTCATGACTCCACGGTTGTCATGAGAGGGCGTAGGAGACCAGTCCATAATGAGCTTCACCAATACTATCCAGAGGGTTGCCTTGTTTGGATCTGGGCTCAGCCTCTACGTGTTCTTCTCAAACACGATGAGTGGTCTAGCCACCAACCTCTTGAGCTTGTCTGGTACCACGTATTCTTCTTCCCACGACTCTCACGCTCTTCTATAAGAACTTAACGTGTACAATGACCAACGTCCAGCTGAGTATAGCTATATAATGGTCATTGAGCCATCTGTTGTTTGTAGGGTCCAGGACAGGGGTTGCCCCCTTTCAGCATGGGTTATTTCAATCCAAGTCACAAGAACTCCTCAACCCAAATTGGGAGTACCCCTCAACCTTAAATCTATCCTGCCCCTCGACCCCATCAACCCAAGGATCGCCCCACGGCCTCTATTCTTAACGGAGTCCATAGACTCATCCATGACCTCAGTTGGTATCATCCGTCAATTAACAACTGACAACCACCGAGGACCTAATTGGTAATTATGAGCAATAATATAGGGATTGGACTTTATTCCCAATCAGGCATTTTCAATTGGTTCTTGACGCGTACAGCTCGCCAGTTTGTCTAGGCTCGTGTTGAAGCAATGGTTTCACTCACGACCTATTACTATACCATTTAGAATTGTGTCTTTGATCTAGTTTACATGGCGATGACTCGGATAATAATTAGCTTTGTTTTGGCAGATTTCTACCTCATTGTCCTGATTAGATTTCCATCTCTAAACATTCTACACATTCACGCGCCCTTTTTTTGTCTGTAAATCAGTCAATATTTTAAAGGGTAAATTCGGAACAGCTTTATGCTTATCGCATTTTCCATGTAACTGCTTGTGCATTGTGCAATATTTTCAATGTCAGTGCAGTGCATGGTGGCATCAGGCAGGTTTGGTTCAAGACAAGACCTTTATATTTTCGTGATGCAAATAGATTAAATTAACCAAACTTGTCACAATGTAGCAGAGCAGTTCGGAAAGTCAAAGTCACACTAGACTCTTTAATGCCTGGGTACTAATAATACATCGGCGGGAGAATTCCATCCAGTACGCCTCATGCAACCCCTTTGTTTGTTGCATTAAATATTGAGTCTTTATTCTTGCCAGTATTCCTGCTGTCGATGGACCTAAAATATTAAAATTCTGCTCAGAATCATGAAAGAGTCAACAACCCCCGAGGCTGATACTTAGATATTATTTATTGTGTTTGGGCCTTGTTGGTTGTACCAAGTGATCAACTTGCCCCGATCCCCAACTGAAAACCTACGCGTCGTCATGCATCGCTGCCCTGCTCGCGTCGCCGGGGCTGAGCCAACATTTTCCCCATGATTGGCTCCTGCGAACACACTCTGAATCACTCTCAGCGGACATGGAGGCAGGAGAGCCTGCTTTGCATGCAGATAGGGAGTTTCATCTTCGAAAGAAACAAAATGTCGGCTCTGCTCATGCGAGACCAATTCTCGTCAAACGCGAGACTTCTCGTTTTGTCTTCTGGCTTGTCATATTAACAAATAAAACAATCAATTTCTAAAATTTAATAATAACGGCCTCTGACTGATGTTAAGTGGAAGTGCCTATCAATCACTATGCGTGTATTTATTGTAAATTATTGCTCATTAACGAATCACAAACAAATCATCTACAATGTATTGTTTCCAAAATTATGACTGGAAAGAATACAATGACATCCAGGTTGCTTTAATTAATACGACAGAGGTCGCCCTTTCCCATGTGGGTTTGGAGTATGGAAGTAGGGCGAACTCTGTGAACCCATAGAGAAAGGGTAAACCCATGTGAGGGTACTGGAAGAAAACAATAAACAATATATTCAAATGGGGCTTTAAAGAGAATACAAAGTGGTCAACCGCCATTTTACTGTGGCCATTTTTACAAGGTAAATCCATTGTATTGTTGAATAAAGATTTAGTTGAAATAAAATCATGACACCGTGACGAGAAAGATTTATTGAAACATTATTTACTACAACAAAGACTGAATCTAAGCTTGACTCGTCAACATAGGGAGACATGGTTCCATTCGTAAACAAAGTCAGCCTGAATCTGTGTTGGATTGGAACCTAGACCCTTTGAATATGAATAAAGGAAATTAAGCACTAATACCAACTTGACTCCTTCTTCCAACAGATGATGATCTCCTTATCCCATCGCCTACAGGGAGACAAAACAGCCATTCCGAACCCATGCCCAACCGGACTGTTCGCTCGCACTCCCATAAACAGGAAAAACCCACTCGGGTTAGGACAGTCCTCAATGAGAAGCAACTTCATACTTTACGAACATGCTACAATGCCAATCCAAGACCAGATGCTCTAATGAAGGAACAGTTAGTAGAGATGACGTCACTAAGCCCTCGTGTCATCAGGGTGTGGTTCCAGAACAAAAGATGTAAAGACAAAAAGAGGAGCATTCTCATGAAACAAATGGCTGAGCAGAGTGCTAATAAGGTAAGACTACACCATCTTCGACAGGTTCCTTGTGTCCTCGTATTAGTTATTATAGGTGTTGAGTGTCGTACAAAGGGACCAGATTCATCACCCCCAGCCTCGTTTTGGTTTCAATGTATTTATATGTAAGAAGGAACAAACTGGATATTTAAGAGGGCTTTTTAAACCGATCCTAACACAATATCCCGCAGCGATGTATTTATAGTTGAAGCTTTAATCAGAAATAAAAAGGAACAATCATAAAGTGAAGGCAATTGATTAGCTTGAGATGAGCTCGGTTATTAACATTGATTATATGATTTTTACTCAAGTCTGAATCACATGTTTCTCAAATACGTTTTAAAACGATCTTGTAGTTTTTTTAAAAGCTCAAAGAATTCCGTAGCGGATCATTAACAATTTGTTTGGTCTCATGGTCCTAAGCAACCGTAAAGCCGAGCCATATTGATAGCCTCCCAAAAAAACATAGTTCAATGGAAAAGTGGGTCAGAATGCCCTACGAAACCAAGTAATTTTCTGAGAAAATGAATTTGTTGTTCCTTCTATAAGCTATACCTCTAGATTGGATCCTGACCTATGTCTGGTTGAAATGGTACTGGAGGGAGCCATGTTGGATTATATTACATGGATTCTAGCCTGAGTGATTATAAGATCAGTACGATCATATTAAATGTCTCCTCTGATTGTAATTGAGAAACAATATCAGATGAGTCTCGTCCGGTGTACCATGTTGACCTTTACAACTACCTTGTCATCATGGTCAGATTCTCATGGACCAGACTAGTCTCGTTTCAAGCCTCGGTTTGATGCTTGTGGGCACGTGATTCGGGCACGTGATGCAAGCACGTGATGCAGGCTTGCGATGAGTGTCATTATACTTTATCACATGTTATAGTCGTGGTTAAAATAGAAAATTTGAAGTATTCGGTTCTCTGTATCGTGAAGAGTTAAGTCTCAAATGCAAAAAAAAAGCCGAATCTTGTTTACAAATATATTTGGTGATGTGAAACTGCGATATATGAATGCAGTTCTCGGCGGCCTCTGTGATATGTTCCATTGGGTGACTGCTCTATATTCCGACACCCCTGTGTTCCGACAACCCTATATTTCGAAAACCCTCTCGTAGTTTACATGCTAGGGTTAGGGTTTTGATTAGGAAAATACACTAGATTTGTCGGAACATAGGTGTGTAACCGTTCCATTGAATTATTTAAATATTACATTTTCATGAAAATATTATTTCACATTACTGTCCATAACTTGACTGTATCAATATTTTTGTTGATGGTTTTTCTTATTTATCATTGTTGTATTTACATCAGTGTGGGCAATATTTCCATTGGCATAGTTATTCACTGTTTACATTCATCCAATACATCAACCCCCTCTGCGTCTATAATCATCTAGAGAATTATGCTAATTAAGCATGTAGCCCAATTACAACAAGATGATGACTTCTCGCTAGTGTTATTTTTAAATCATTGCCTTAGGATTTCTAGAGGACGGGGGATCAAGATTTGAATATTCATGAGCTGGGGCAGCAATAAGGATGGGTTAGTAATCCAACTTAAGTCATGTTTTCCTAAAGAGATGGGAATGGCCGAGGAAATGTAACTGCACCGCAAGCTATGAATGGATCGATATTTGGATCGCATTTTGATTCCCAAACCGAACATGGGAATCGAAGAAAAGAAAACAAACGGATAAAATCATCTTATATCCACTTCAACTGGGTATTTGGAGGTCGTGTCATTCACTTGGTGTTTCTTCGTCCCATGGTAGTTTGCGTATTTGCCTGTGTAGAGCTTTTTGTTTTGTTTTTTGTTTTTCAATTATTAATTGGTTGTATGATCTCAGTATGAAAAATATGCAAATAAGTTCAAGTTTGAATAACCGATTCATCCATTTGTGAACATGGTTCCCTCAGTTCATGGTGTTAGTTTGATCTTATTTCAGCACTGTTTGTTCTGAGACTGATAGTGTATCCCCCAAATACTGTTTAGGACATGCTCCATTTAGATTGATGTTGATTTTTCTCAATGAACAAAACTATTGAAAATATTGTATGTTTATTGTGGATGCAGATATAGTTATAGGACCTATATATGAGCCGTTAATCTACTTATTTTGTGTTCACCAGGCTGTCAGTTTGAATTACACACCAATATCTTCTAACATACATAGTGCTATATAACGCATTCATCTTCACACCAATCTCTGTACAAAAGCAATTGATTAGCATGTATATGACCACTCGCTGTGTCAACACATGACACAATTATAACGTAGGGTTTAACTTAATATTCAACACTGGGCCAATCGTGCAAACCGTGTTGAATAGATCAAACACTACACGTCAACGGAATAACGATATTGCGACCAATAAAAGTAAAGGATATGCAAGTGCTGCAAATGGGTAAAACTGGGGCAGACGATAGTAATGTGAAAAATGCGAGAAAATGGTTCTGAATAATTGAAGGCGTTTGATTTGACCGATGTTTTCACGGTTGTAATTGACACGCGTTGGTACTGCTGATTGGACATCTATTTTCAAAACATGACCTTGTCTTGATCTTTTGGTTTTATTGAAATGTTTCAGCATTGAAAATTACAAATATAATAATTTCTTTGACATTACTATATCCTCATAATCACTGGGAATGTATAATTTACGCTTCCTCTTTATCACTAACTCAATAATGCATTGTGTCTAATGTAATGTATAAATAGAGATTTGCTGTTTTAAAAAATGCGCGAGAATTTATTTTTCAATACTTAAAATATAAAATATGTCTCTCGCGTCCATGCGTTTTGTTTTCTACTAATTTGGTTCTAGATTACTACGACGAAGTGTGTTAAATTGCGGAATTCTTTCGAAAATAAAATGTCCTTTTTATAGTACCACTGGAAATCATCCATTTTGAATGTTGCTTGCAGCTGGCAATGAAGGTTAATTAAGATTAAAAACAATCTTGCGCCCGATAATGAAATTACAGTATGAAATAATGGATATTGAAGTGGTTACGAAATGCCCTTGGAATCATCGGGCGATATTGTAATAATCGATGGCCGTGTTTTGCAGCGTTTTACACCGCTGTACATCTCCACCTGAACTCGCTCCACAGAAAAAAAACATCGTAAAACGAAAATGCATTCATAATTAATGGCAAAGTCAACTGTATGTCGCTGTTGTCTCTTTACATTCATTTCTACCTTTGAAGATTTTTAAGCAAATTTAAAGGTGTCACGAGAAAATAGAACGTTGAACATTCGAATTATTAATTTAAGTTTTATAAAATAAAATAAACTTTTTTTAAATTATCGCATCATGTAAACTTCCGTATTATTTTGTAAGAAATTTGTTTCGATCGATACAGATTTCAAATTAATATATAGTTTCAAATTTCCAAATCATTTTGTCTGTAGTTAATTATCTTCCACAGCGGAGAGCGCATAAACACAAATGCTAGACGTAACACGCTATGTTTGGTACAATATATTAGCTTCCAGTCTAACAGTCAGCACGTCGAGTATTTCTAGGGGAAACTAGTCATTTCTGAAGCCACTATGAATTCAGCAAACATTGTTTAATTAGATTAAACCTCACCTCTACACGAAACCAAACCCATTTCAAATACTGACCTGACATCTCGGTGTAAGATACGTCTGCAATCCAAGGCTTGGATGTAGAGCTTGTATGCTGATACTTTCCCGCCATTTTGGTTTTAAAGCCACATATGTTTATTTTCTTACAAAATAATTCCCAATTTTTGTTTGGTTTAGGGTTTTTTTACTTTTGCCGTAGTTGATTTTGGAAATGTTTTAAATGTATTTCTTAATTTGAATACATTGAAAGATTTTGAAAAAAACTCGGAGTGAGTTACAGTTATGTCATTTCAAAGGGTAAATTTCTCCTCGAATTAACATATTTTAGTTTGTTTGTTGATAGTATTTTTCCCCCAATCAAAACGAGGGAGTGAACAAGGCTGTCTGCCTGTCTGTTGGGCACAATGTTGTTTCATGATGGCCGCTTAGAAGCAAAATATGGTGTTGGTGGAAGAGTGACAAACTTGATGTTTGTTTTAATATACTTTGGTTTGGAATGTTTTTTATTTATGAGTAATCTTTTTCTCACTTTGCAAAACAAACCTTACAGGTCTGAGCTTGGACCGATAAGCACATGTGGTATACTGGTAGGGATTGACTGGTATAGTCTCAAAGTATATCAGAATGAAATTAAGATGAGTTTCTTGATCTCGTGGTAAACTATACACGGCAAGATCATTTGCGATGTCAACTTATATCTCCATGGAAACAAAATCTAAAATTCTTTGAAATTATTGAATACGTGATTATTCCATGTATTTGCGGTTTCACATAATCACATAATGTCAGCTTTTGTGACTAATAAAATCGAGAATTTTAATCTGAGTTTTGAAATATTCAACCAATGTGTGTGTGCCCTTTCTAACTCCAGGATCAAGTTACTTGGGTTGAGGTTAGACTTACATGTTCATTTTGTAAAACTTTTAAAATCCCTTCAAAATAACTGTTTGATCTCTGCCCTGTCACTAGTCAAATCACACATGCACTCAGACAAATGAGTGTCTGAGAAAGGGGCATCTCAAATGACATTTCTTAGTTCTCAACTTTGGGATTTTAGACTTTGAGGTTTTTATGAAATTTGTTCGCGGCTCCTCCACATCAGACAGTCTTGTCATTATTTTCCAGAAAGGAGAGTGGATATTATTTTTAACTCAATGTCTTTACTTTGAGTCTTCCTTATATTCCAGTGGTATGTCATTTAGAATGATAACGATATGATACTGTAGTTATTTATCATCGGGAAGCTCTATCATATAACCATAGTCCCTTGATATGAAGCGAAGCGAGGAGGAATTTACGACCGGAGTTCACAGTCCCAGCGGTGCCGTTGGATCGGTTTAAACGCTCGGTTTATGGTTTGACTCTAAACGCCTTCCACGACTTGGTCGCCTCGTTACACGACGAGTGACAGTCCAGAATAAAGGCGCTGAATTACCCATAAAGGTTTCAAACAATATCTACTTATTACAAATTTAAAGGGACGTAACACTTCAAGGTAAAGAGATGCCGATTAATCCTTCCAAGTGAGTGGTGACTGTTAAGGGGATCGCTCCCGTTGACTTCACCTTGCTACAAATTTGTAGTGATTTACCTGGCTGTACTTTTTATTAAACATTATTTTAGCATTTCCATATGACAAGATTGCATGAAATAATGATGTGATTAATAAACTTCATTATTTAATTCCTTGCAAACTATCGGAAGCCTCACCGCAGTTAAGACTTGTTTTTACTGTTCCTATAAAAATAAATGACCTCGATAAATTTGCTTATAATATACAAGCTGATCAGATTGAGCTATATATACCGAATGTTACCGGTACCTACAATTACACACAGAGCCGTTATTCAATGTGTACTACTCAGTCATATATTAATGTGATACCATGGAGCTACTTAACCTCACTGGTAGTCTGTTTAGTTGGTAACCAGTAATAACCCTCTAATCAGAAAGGTTTTACTCAAACCGTCTTCATACGGTTGACTTATATAAGCTTTCTCCCTCAAAAAACAACTTACCAACCGAGTTAATTCCCGAGGCCAGACTAGTCTGTAAAAACAATAGCCTTCTAATATGCTTCCCGTATTTTAATCCGTTAGGTCCTCAGTCAGCGCTTTTCTCTCCATCGTCATTTAATAATATTCGGCACACAGAAATATGTGATAAAGTACACAACATAACAGTGGTTTTTTGCTAGCATTGAGATACGAATCGTTGCGTAAATTGTTTTATTATTGAAAATGTTTCAATGGTTCACACATTATACTCTTGTTTCTGAAATGATAAAGGTTGCGACCTTATGCTATCATCAACACTAACGGTGAACATATTTGTGTTGACTTCTCGTTTGTAATTTTGTTGATGGTGTTTATTATGTTTTATTTATTTTGTCCAAACAACTTGATAGTTTGCGAGCATTGTGGATCATGGAATACACAGACGATGTATAACTGACTCTATTACCTGTTTAAGGCATGGGCGGTGGTCGTAATGCATGTAAAACGTAGGAGTTAATTTAACCCCGGGAAAAGTACAGCGATTCTGCCACTCTTCTCTTGAGGGCTTGAGGGTTAGGTTGGTGAAATTTTAATGAAATAATCCCCCACCCCCACGGGAGACTTGATTAGTCAAGTGCCATGTAACATCCCCAGTGACAACCCCACACCACCAACCTAAAAGAATGTAAGCCTAATGCATGTGGGCACAGCCACCCCCAGTATAAGACCCAAGCAACGTATATCCATGTGGTAGATGCTTGAAAATAGAGAGGGAATACGACTGACGGTCAGCCGAGCGAGCACTCGGCATGACACAAGACCTGAAATTCACGATCGTGTGCATAATGCCAATGACATCTTTCTTCCTCTCAATTTGGCGTCTATCTTACCTTTAGTTGCCAACAACATGTAGTAATACATTGCATTATTAATGAAGCACTGGGTGAGATACTTGATAAATCAAACCAGACCACTTTATAGTGCAATTTACCAAACAGCTCTTATTTTTGTTATCTTCGTGTCAACAAATTTCCCTTTCCCGAAGGACGCTACCCTCAACGGTTCCCAAACGCAAATCTGTTCACCCTGCCATTTTATTTCCCTGAAATTCCTTTGAGGGGTTGAGTGCACGAGCAGACATCACATCAGTTAACATGCCTTTTCTTTTAAAATATATTTCTTCCTTCCAACACCACAATAAATACACCACACAATATTCTCCATAGGCCTACTACACGAGCGGATGCTTGTTCCATAAAGTACAATCTTGGATACCGTATTTATATTTTCTGCAAATTGAATAATTTTAGAGGCCTATAAAGTCGCGCATTGTCATAAACGGTCCTGTATCACGTGTATTTTTGATTATTTATTTCTTTTGTTTTGTCTCTGCACGAATACGTGACCAAACAGCGGGTGGAAATGATTTGTAAGCGCTTAATATGCCCCAATGTTAATAAAGCTCGATGCCATATGAACATGTCCCTTACTCAAATTGCTCTTATACAATCCCATCTTAAAGATCGATATTCAGTTTTATCTAGCTCTTCTTTCTTCTTGGAGAAGCAAAGCTTGATTGAAAAGTGATTGGTGTTATATTATAACCACAAACCCTAAGCAGGCCACGGAGGGAGGATTGAGCCCATCCTAAGATAGTCTAGAGCTGGCTGGCACACTTGCTAGCCTGATGACATACTGGCATTGTGCACCAGTACTTCGTATAGCGTCTCTCTACCGACTGTTAGTCCCTCAATCCATTGGATTCGTTTGTGAATTGCTCTATTTTTACATGTAATCCTAACATTTTAAGCCAGTCACATGTGTGTTTTGTATGTATTGGGTAGCCATATGCAATAGCCTGGTAGCTCAAATCTCCACCATCCAAATCGATTCCACAAAACGGGTATGATCTCCCAACTGGCAATCTAAACACGTACTTCATTCACTCAAGCGTAGTCACACAACACGCGTCCCCATCACAGACTAGACTCAGAAAAAATTGATTACCATTGCTTAAAGGACCGTTTTATAGAACTGACATCATAAAATGGAGAAAAATGTCCCCCCAAAAAATGATGTCAGTGCTTCTTGTGATTGTTAGTGCGAGATCAAATTAAAGTTAAAGTTATCATGCACGGCATTGTGGGTACCTCTAAAACTGTATCCCATGATGCAACTGCAAATGACGAATTCCAGATTCATTGACCATGGGGAACTAGACTCATATGACAGACTACTGTCCCCACTGGATACCGTAATAAAACTTGTCACCAGAGTCGGGGCACCAATGATATTAAGTTCAAGGTGTCTTCATCTATATCTAGATTTGTATAGGTCAGCTCCCCGCCTCCCCAATCACGCGTTTTTCACGCGGACAGTTTTGATGTATCACAGACTCTGTCTACATCATTTACTTGTCTAAAAAGACCGATAGGTAGTAAAGTTTAGACTTAATACCGTTTACTTTCCATGTACAATAGATCGTCGATTGGAACCGAATCGACGGTTAGACGTGCGGCTTGCATCCATAGGGAACTAGGCTCGTACGAGGGTCCGTCTCCGGGACACCCCAGCGAGACGTTACCCGATAACCAAGGAAGGAAACACGAATCGATTTCTAATGACAGGGCCGCGTGCTCCGACTATTTTGTCCTCCTTCCCTCAGTCGAAGTTCTTCTTGTGTGTGCATCTCCTCTCGTGTTGTTTGCCTTGCTAGCAGAGCCGTGGGTTCTATAGTGTCCTGAGTACATAGTTACCGGTCGCCTATCGCACTACTGTATCCGCGCTCGGGTCGCCTTACTCTCTGAACCAACACAAGGCTGTCAGCTCAAACAACAAAAATACCAAGCCCTTCAATACGGCCTTCCCCTGGGCAAAGGATTCCGCTCTATATGGGAGGGTTCGGGGAGGGTCCGGGAAGGGGCGGGAGGGGGAAGAACTCTTTAACTGCCTCAAAGTTCCAGGTCAAGCTTTTTGACCCAGAATCGCTTCTTATAGCTATCTGACCATTTCCGGACCAGGCTGGTTCGATCCAATTTGAGTCAGTTCATGTATTAAATTACTATGTGATGTGTTGTGTATTGAAGGTTTTGATGCACGCGAGAACATCACTTACCACTGAGAAACCTTTAAAAACCATTACTCAGAAGTGATTTTGATTGTAAAAAGTTACCGATTTCGAGTATATAAAACACGCCAATATTTACAAACATGTACGTTGTCACAGTTTTTCTAAAGTTGTAGTAGACATGTTCGAACATAAAACCTTGACATAAGACCTTTATTTCCTTAAGACTCCAAACCCCAACAGAGTGAGGTTATGCTTCATGTAACACAGAGACACCGAGAAACAAAGTCACGTTGAAGCAAATCACACGAGTATTAGAACACTAAGGCCGTGGGATGCATCCAAATACCAGCGACACTTGTAGATCTGTAATTTAGTTTAGGTGTTGTTTTCTCCTATCGACCACTGAGTTACCTCAGTCATCGTGCTGGATTAATTCCACTAACGTCATCCATCACGGCTCGTAATATGCGTGAACGTGGCTGCCATTGCTTGTACAACGGTCCTTATTAGCCAGTCATCAACAAAACATACATGACCAATACTTCCACATCAATGAGTCCGGACACCAGACCATTGTGATTAAAAAACATAGCTATTGACCCAGCAGTTATCTTAGATATTAAATAATTAACTAACTTGGTAATATTCGGGGTCAGGTAAATGGTTCCTTATTGTATGGGTAGATAACGTCTGTGCCACTGCCATGATGCCTGATGGGTTCTTTCTCAATACACGGGGTTACTTCACTCAAAATGTTCCTTTAAGAGCACTTAATAATATATTATTATTACCACATTGAATCTTACTTGTTAAATGAAATATACCACACTGAATCTTACTTGTTACATGAATATTACCAAACTGAATCTACATGTAACTGGTTGTATGAAAATATCTACACAGAATCTTACTGGTTATATGAATATTACTACACTGATTCTTACTGGTTATATGAATATTACCAAACTGAATCTTACTGGTTATATGAATATTACTGCACTGAATCTTACTGGTTATATGAATATTACCACACTGATTCTTACTGGTTATATGAATATTACTACACTGAATCTTACTGGTTATATGAATATTACCACACTGATTCTTACTGGTTATATGAATATTACTACACTGATTCTTACTGGTTATATGAATATTACTACACTGAATCTTACTGGTTATATGAATATTACTACACTGAATCTTACTGGTTATATGAATATTACCACACTGAATCTTACTGGTTATATGAATATTACCACACTGATTCTTACTGGTTATATGAATATTACTACACTGAATCTAACTGGTGGTATGAAAATATCTACACAGAATCTTACTGGTTATATGAATATTACTACACTGATTCTTACTGGTTATATGAATATTACCAAACTGAATCTTACTGGTTATATGAATATTACTGCACTGAATCTTACTGGTTATATGAATATTACCACACTGATTCTTACTGGTTATATGAATATTACTGCACTGAATCTTACTGGTTATAAGAATATTACCACACTGATTCTTACTGGTTATATGAATATTACTACACTGATTCTTACTGGTTATATGAATATTACCACACTGAATCTTACTGGTTATATGAATATTACCACACTGAATCTTACTGGTTATATGAATATTACCACACTGATTCTTACTGGTTATATGAATATTACTACACTGAATCTAACTGGTGGTATGAAAATATCTACACAGAATCTTACTGGTTTTATGAATATTACTACACTGATTCTTACTGGTTATATGAATATTACCACACTGAATCTTACTGGTTGTATGAATATTACCACGTTAGTATTACTGGTTATATGAATATTACCACACTGATTCTTACTGGTTATATGAATATTACCACACTGATTCTTACTGGTTATATGAATATTACTACTCTGATTCTTACTGCATGGTTATATGAATATTACCACACTGAATCTTACTGGTTATATGAATAACACTACACTGATTCTTACTGGTTATATGAATATTACCACACTGAATCTTACTGGTTATATGAATATTACCACACTGAATCTTACTGGTTATATGAATATTACCACACTGAATCTTACTGGTTATATGAATATTACCACACTGAATCTTACTGGTTATATGAATATTACCACACTGATTCTTACGGGTTATATGAATATTACCACACTGAATCTTACTGGTTATATGAATATTACCACACTGAACCTTGCGTTTGATATATCCATTGTACCACACAGCCACACGCTGAGGATACGTCACCACCCTTCTTCTAAACCCGCCCCATCCCAAACAGTAATACAAACTTAAGCAGGTACTCCACCTGTGACGTCATTATTATCTGTCCCTTCTTTCTATTTTGCTCATCTTCCAATTATAACCACCAATCTCCGTTTTAGCTCCACTTGATTTCTCCTATGAAACACAAGGACATCTTATAACAGTGTAATTATTCTTATGTTGAATTCACCAATCATATTTCACAATAATCACTCCATGTTCAGTGCAGCGGCAGTGAGACGGATTTCTTTGTCCGGCGGTACACGCGCTACGCAGCGCCCGTCGGCCGTTCGTCGGCTCCTTGCCGCCTGTGTCATGTCGCTGTTGGGTCTTCATTTTCGCGCGCCAGTGGTGCGGTAAATCGACTGGCCACACCGACTGACAGCTCGTTTCATTAGCTGGCAGTGTGTGCTGGGATCATCGTTTAATCGCATGAAGGTCGGGGTAGTTGTGTCGAAGCGAAGAATCCCGCCTCTCAAACGAATCAACCGCCTCGCCTTCCAACTCCCAAGCCGGGCTCTCGTACCGTCTGATTTCCATAACTGCCGCATAATACCCCAACCAGCCCCGGGCATTCTGAATCAAATCAGAAAATTAACATTGACTCGGAAACACTGCCAATATTCAAGGTCGAGTCATAATTAAAATCCCTCCCCAAATTTGGCGATTCTGACTGTTTATCCGACATTTCCACGTGGACTCGATACCACATAGTGCAATGTTTTTGTGGCTTCTTTACGAATGTCTAATATCCTGCTAATAAGGGCTAGCCAAGGGTGAAATGGCACTGTACTTTACTAAGATCCACTCTTCTAGCAACGTCAAGTGTAATCTCAGATTTCTGTATCAGTATAGGCCTAGCATATTTGGAATTAAAGTATTATTATAGACGGTTCCTACTTTGTAACACTATCTGTTATTGATACAGGGACGGCAATTAATCAACATAATCAGATGTTGTCAAATATGGATTGGATTCCACCTAGGCCTATTGGTTGATATTACATTCGGATGTCAATTCAAGATGCCAAAACAATTCAGTTGCATAGACACATTTTCAATTAAATCTTAACAAAGATTCCGACAAGGGCATTATTCCGAATTGGGTATTTTCTTGAGCATAGCGCCAATAGCAAGTGACATGACATGCGCGCCCAATTGCGAATCTGATCGTTGCGTTTTACAGATGTCATTTCTTTGTGTTTAAAAACAAGTTTCAAGGCATTTGCCTGGTCGTGCTATGTCAAAGCTCACCTCAAGGTGACAGAATCGGGTTTACCTCAGGAATCTGGGCCACCCGAGTGCCCTCCTACCCGCAGAGGTTACACCAAGTGCTCATTTGGGCTTCTTCTATTTATTTATCCTACTGGCCCAAGGTCCCGATTTCTACCCAACTAAATGCCAAGATTCCGACTGATGTATAAATATGTAGTCTCTGCCCGTGGGTTCAATACCTCAAAACACAGCTCGCTGTAGTCTCAATAAGATTAAAACCTTAATAGAAGGTACTGTGGTCGATCGCCCAAACACCCACTATTCAACCCACAAGGCATTGCTGAACAATATTTATTACCTGTAGATTCCTAAGTTTTGAAGTTATTATAATTCTCTGTTTTTCTTTGTCTTTCTCCAATCCCTTGAATTTCTTCCTCCTTCCAATCACCTTCCAACACCTCCCTGTGTTTCCATATACAGGACCCCAACCGAAGGGTGCAGAACTTCAACGGTGTACCCATGGTTGCATCAAGCCCCGTCAGACATGACTCCCAGATTCAGGGTAATCAGGTCGAAGTTCAAAGTTACCAACCTCCATGGAAGGCACTCAGTGACTTCGCTTTACAGAGTGATATTGAACAACCGCCTTTCCAACAATTGGTAAGAAATACAAACATTCCACACTCAAATCAAACACACCAAATTTGATTTAATGTAACATCAATAAACAAAAATGCATTTAATGCTTTATTCTAAAATTAAAACCCCCCAAAACATAAACATGTTTATGGATAGAATACATACTTCAAACTACCATGTTTTACCCCACTACTGGGGGTACCCGGTACATTCTACAGACTGGAAACTGTGGATTAAAAACACTATATTGGCAAATGCTGACTAATAAAAAGCTCTTGAAATCTCAGCATCTGAAAGTTCATCATGGAAACAAATTCTGTAAAACCCATCAATTTTTGTTGCCAAGTGTGCTGGTGTTTTAGAGAGATACATTCTAAATGTTAAATGTTGAACTTTGACTTAGTAAGGCTGTGAAGGTTCGATGAAGTTGACTTTACTCTCATGTTGTATAGCACCCAGTCACCATGGAGTTTGAAATAGCCAAGTTGTTGGTTATCACCTTACTGTGGTAGATATTTGGCCTTCAGATGGCTGATAAAAAGCACAAGGAGAATAATAAATGATCAGAGACAGTCCTTCAGAATTTGAAGGGGATTAAAACTACTTGAAGAAACTCTCTCAAATGATAGATTACTCTTGTTTTCGTCGAGGTGGTGTGGACCTGCCGGATTGAATCCCAAACACAGAGGGCAGATGAACAATCTCCAAACGTTGATACCACCTTTTTATACAACATAACAAATTGATGTCCCTGAAGTTGTCATTTTGTTTGGACCATACGGCTTTTTCATGGGGATTAACTTCACTTTGAATTTATTTTTTTACAATTTTCCTCATGATATTTAGGGTGAATTTTTCCCTCGTAACACATTAGTGTTTGTTGTGTTGAATAATTACTAGTATTGACAAGAGTAAAAACAGCGGAGTAATTATTGTTTGTTTTGATGCAATGTCGCTGTCATTATCTTCGAGATTCAAAAGGAAGGTTGGTTTGGAATCTTTCCTCTGCAACTTTCTCAGTCATACAAAAGTCGTTGTGTTGTCAAAGCATCTTCCTCTTCAAGGGGTGTTATAATGCGTGACTGAAGAACGTTACTGAAGAAAAGCTGTAATTTACCTGCCTGGCTTGGCATCAAGATGTATGTATCGGATGTCTTAAGAAAGAATACATCGGGATACTTTGTCAGTACTAAGAAGTAAGAACAATAACTAGCAAGGATACAATCGCATCAGCCCGGGTTCTATCTGAGCCCACCACTACGTCCCGAGAGATACCCTATTGTTAGCGGGACACGAGGGACTGCGCTACGGGGCGCTCAGACGCTTTGTTCCCGGTCAATTCTTCGATGTGAACACTATTGCTCAAGACGTTGTTGTGTAACAAAATCACCAAGCTAACTCGGTACAAGTGGACAGTGTAGAATCTTATGGCTTGTTGTGTTACACCAGCACCAGTTGTTGAACTTTGAAGACTAAAAATAAACCCCAGTATGTTGTGTTTACAGCATTGCCTGCATGTATACATACGAATAGTGCATTGTACCTGAACATTTTTGCCCTGAGGTTTAATTGATTTTGATGAAGTCCGCCCAAGTGATTGGAAACATGAGCTGGCGAAGCGCTGATTAATTTGAAATAAAATATAGCAAGATTTGCTGTTTTGTTAATAAAATATTGCTCATTCATTTCAGTTGAAACACAGGTTTTTAGTATCGCATGTTTTTTTCATTAACATCATACTAGTCTAAATTTTGATTGTTATGAAGTAAGTTCAATTTTACATAATATGCCATACAGGTTATTTACCACTATAGTCTTAAAGACTGTAAACGTTCAATGTTATTACAAATGGCTTGAAATGGCTAGATCTGATTTATACCATCAGATGGCTATTTAAATAACAGTTGTTTTTATGACAGGGCCCTTTAAATAACAGTGCTGATTTTAAATAAAAAGGAGTCTAGCCTGTTAATACAAAACGGGTCGGAAATGTTATGTAGCCTCACTGTACAACCTGTGATGTATGTGATCTACAGTTAAAAACTAAGAATTATTGCGCCACTTATTGCTTGACCTAAATAATCCACAGAACAGATGGTATTGTTGGATCTTAATCAAATATTTGCATTGTATTTTAATCTGCATGATTTTAGTCATGCATTAATAGTCTCATCGCAGTCTGCCTTTTGTTTGTTTATCTTGTTCGAGTTATCGGCTTATCGTAGTGACCTTAATCAGCACAAAATGTGAATCTGACAGGCTGCAGCGTCTTAATCTATCTCACTGCCTCCAGTCGCCCGGCTAATTTCTGCAAACAGGACCGTAGATTGAACACCAAGGAGGAGACGACAGGCAAATTAAAAGGCAGGCCACGCTCTACTCGGCTCCCTGGATCATGGAGTATCTGACCCGGTCAGGCCAGGGTTTGTCCCTCTCCCTCAGCTCAGATCGGTGTTCATTACCAACTAATTTGCACCCTAACAGCTTGGCGCCTTGTAAGGCAAGTTCATTTTGTCAGGGGCTGGTGTCTCCGCTTCGACAATTCGTGTTTATACCCCCTTCAGCTTTTCAAGTCGGCTTAAAATCTTGCCGTGATCCAAATCTTGTCGCCCCGTCAGTAAGGTTGAGCCGCCAGCCCCCAATGCATTGCTGTCCCAACCAGCAGCCGGAACTCAACCTCCGTGTAAATGATTTGCCTTCAACACCCGCTACAGGAAACACAACATAAGTCGTATTTGCACATTTCCCTCTCTCTAATGCATTGGCGCCTTTTTCGACGTATTTTTCGACGTCACTAATAAAACAGTGTTTTGACGAGGCGATGTACAGATGCAGTTTACACCATACGCGTGTACATTGAAAATGAAGCCCCCTATGCTGTTTTTCGATGACACATGCTCCAATCCACGCTGAACGGCGCTGTCACATTCGGACTCGCTAATTACTACTCAAATCAACATAGCCAAAAGGGGAACGCTGCCTACCGATGTTATTCATCCGGCATTAGCTCCTGCCGGAACCTTAAAGAGCATCCTTTGGCTTCAATTTGGTTTGCCTGTATTTGGTTCCCGGTGTCGAGCCTCGCTTAGCGAATGATGAGAGAACGGTAGCGGGTCTTTTGCTCCTATATGTCCGGAGGACATCAACTCTGCTCCCCGCTCATCTCTGGTACTTTTTCAATTCTCATTATAGCTTTTCTGCCCATCGTTCCGATATCTTACAAGCAATATTCAAAATGGGTAACCCGATAATGGCCGACCTGACGGAAATTACTGTGTCCAATGTCGAAAATTAACCGCCGAAAAACAACCTGTTTCACTGAGCTTTGTCTTTGTGAGGAGCTTTTGTGACTATCTTACTCTTCTTTTAAGAGGGAAATCGCTCTTGGAGGGAAATAACACGGATGTATACAGTCTCCCCCGGGGAAGGAGGTTGCAAATAATGTGCGCATAGTTAATTGCAGGCGCTGTTTCAGTGTTAGGTTACCAACGAAGCAATCATGCAAGTAACTGCCATTTTGATTACCATCAAAATTTGAATAATAGTTTTGAATCAGTCCAATTGATATCTGTCCCATAATAATCTACCCTGTTATCATTCTAGTTTCTTCGTCTACCTCATCAAACAAGACGACCCAATTGGACAACAACTTCCTTGGGATGGCTTGTTCCATTTTGAACACTTGAAGCAATTCCAAGTATGTGTATATCATATTCAAGACATGCTGTCTCTGATGTACAATTCCCACTACACTGTCTGTACGTATCATATATCACAGTTTCATTGTAGGCCATGTCGTGTACCCAACCAACCACACTATGTTCTTATTATCATACAAGCTAATTCAAAGATTGTTCGTCTTGGTGGGCCAGAGCACGTTGCATGATAGTCAACTCGTCTCTACAGCGATTGTGTGTGAATTTACAATGCGTCATTCGTATCGAGTTTCCTGATGAAATTGAAATGATACGAATCAACTTGAGATTGCTTTAGCTTCCCGCCAAAATTTATGGTAACGTGTCATCGATACACTTTGGATCTCGCGATATTTCAGCAACACGTTCTGGTGTTTTGATCACACCGGTTTATTTCACAAATTTCTGGCCGCTCTTTGGTCGTTTTTTTTTTCTTCACAGAACGTGCACATTCGAATTTCCATCGCACCGCGCACATACTCTTGAAAACCACCGGTTGAAATAGTCGGTTCACCCGACAGCCATTTCATGTATTTGTTGTATTATTGTTTTTTATAGATTTATTATTTTATTCATATATTTTTTGTTTGTTTTATTATTACTATTATTATTATATTTATGTAAAGTTGATGTTGTTGTTTTGGGGGGAGGGGTTCCAATCCTTGCAAGTCACTACTACGAGACTCTAAACTTTTCATCGTAAGGGTGAAATAAAAATTGTTGCTTTTATTGTGCCAAATTTTGCACATTCTTGAAATAGTGTAAAAACATCTCCACAAGCTTTATTAATTTCGTCATAAAACAATGTGATACACCTGAATGCTATGAACAAATAAACATGTGTTTTCCCGCATTATACGCAGTTTTATTTACCATTTTTCAACTAACAAGCCACCTTCATGCTGCAACCCCGGCTTCCTAAAATGCCGAGACCGTCCCCGCGGTCCCATAAAGTGGTTCCGCTATTGCAGGAGCGGACGTGTTCCGATCTGAGCCAACTCCCTTGCCGAGACTCTCTCTCTGCGCATTCGCTCGACCCCGCGGGGCTACATCACTACGTGCATCAAGTAGGAAATTGTAGATACGTGGATTACAACATGACAATGTTGTAAGGACATTGCCCGCCAGCCGTCATACATACTGTACTTTGACCTGTTAAGTCTATGCATCTTACAGAGTATACTTTACTCAGTGAGTGCGTTTGGTAAAAAAGGAAGATTTCCATGAACTGATCATTTTTAAACATCATTGGAGAGAAGATATAACTGACCTTTTTGTAGGCCGCTATTTCACCGAGCTTTGATTTCATCTTTATCACAAGGAAGTGAATAGGCAGGGAGGTCACGGGGACATGTACACGTAAATACTTAATGAAACAGAGTTTGTTAGTTCGCCAGACACAACTGTGGTTACTGTGTTAGGTTGTAGTTCGTCGGGTACAACTGTGGGTATTATGTTGGGTTGTTGTATTAAGTGCGGGCTAGACGTTCATTGGATGGTATTTAAAGTTCATACTGATGAGTAGTGATGGGGTCGTTGTACGAAGTTGATTT
>CM037459.1:528000-592146 GCA_021014325.1 Plazaster borealis
TTAATCTCATTTTAATTATTTTTGTTAATGGACGTACTGTTATTCAAGCACCCTGTCAATATCTAGACAAATGTTTGCCCTCTTCTCCATGCTTGAACTAAATGAATCAAGCTTTTGATGTGTTTGAAAAGAATCAATGAATTTCTTCATTCAGTCAAGAATTAAGGCCACGTTTAACTCACAAATTATAAGCATTTTACTTAAAACCTTAAAACAAATTAATACCCCTCCTGAATTTTAAATGCAGGGTTTGTTCGGTGCGGCTCAGATGCGCTATTTTTTTATTTAGGTATGTCAGTTTTGTAAACATTCTTGTGATGTGATTTGTGAGTGAGTAAGATCAAAGCCAGATTTTACATTCTAAATTGGTATCGAACATTTTTGGCAAAAAATATAAACATATATGTTAGATTCCCTTTACAAAATATCAGCTATTCCTTTAAATGGTGACATGACACTGGTTTGGAAATAAATAATCTACACATTACAATGTCATTGAATTTATAAGAATGAAGCATGTTATGTACGTCTGGCAATATTTTCTTGGTTGACAGTCAAAATCAATCCAAAAGATCATTGGACCAGTAGTTTAGAGTCATGACATACATTTGATTTCGATGAAATGAGTCACAGTTTCACAGTTTCAATAGTGTTGCCGTTTCTTTTGTGTAAAAGCTCTGACTATAGACTGTGAATAGCGCCCTCTAGTGATGAGAATCAGCTGTTACACTTTCATTTCAGTATAATTTGGGCCTTTTTGCTTAAATACAGTGAAGCTGAGTTAGCTTTTTCCATTAAGAGTCTTCTTTTATGTCTGAAGGATGAATCTGATTTCCCCTAGGGCAAAGCAACATTTTCTTAGATGATTGCTTGGAAAAAGCGGTTTACTTAGATAGAAATAAAATTGAAATTGATAAAAACAACAAAATCTTTGTGACTAATCATGTCTATCCATAGGTTACTAAAACAGTGTCTTATTATCTGAGTCAAAAAATCAAATTGAAATGGAACCAACATCAGATAGACAAAGCAATATCATATTTAATTTGTTAAAATCTACTTTTCTGCTAAATCCACTAAATCTGCTTCTTTCTTTGTTTCCTTCCCTTTTTGGGGGCTCGCCTCAAAACACAAATTTCTGTTGTATTGTTGTAATAACTATTTTTCTTCCAATTATCAGCAATTGTATATTATAAATCATGCATGTACAATTACTATGATTTCTCCAGTTGATTCAATCTTATGCTATATTTAACCATAGAGGAAGGGTCTCTCGTGATTTAGCTTTTCACTGCATCAATGAGGTTTCAGTAATTTTTGAGTAATTTAAAAGTTATGTATCTACCTAAATTTAATTTAGCTAGTTTTTAGAATTTTCATGTAGAAAATAACAAAAGGAAAACTAATTTTGTTTTCTTCTTTAGATAATAAGGGGGCGATTTCTTTGAAAATAATCTTTCCCCAAATTATTTTAGTAGCAATTTATTCCTCATGCATCGACATTATATCAACAATTTATGATTACTACAAAGTCTTGTTCATGTATTTTAAGAGTACTCGTTATGAGAATGAACCTCTCCACATCTCATCTTTATTCCCAATTTATATCAATTTCCCTCATCTCCATCTTCCATTCTTATCCTAACCACAATATCCTTTTTCGCTTTTCACACAACAACAGATGTACAATAACTTGGTTTGTTTGCTTTCCAATTGGTCTTTGTGGATTTTTACATCCAACCAATTACTTTTAACAATAAATTGCACACAAGCCCAATCGGGAGGATTTGCTTCCAGAAAATATGCCCCCAGCTTAAAACTCCCCCAGTGGCAAAAGACTTGTGAAGCACAAAGAATCCAAACGGGCTGGCAATTTTGGGGAATCTTTACCAACCAGCCACCAGTGCAACATCTCATTATCAGCTTAACAGCGCCGGTCCACAGTATTAAAACCAATTCGGTAAATTTGTCCTTTCCCCCTGAGTGCATTTCCAAATTAAACCAATCCCAGGGATCAGAGATGTTTGCATTGTGTGTGTTCCCTCGCAGCTACCCCTGGTACAAAATAAAAATAATGATAATTTGCAAATGAAAAATTTAAGAATGGCTCGATGCGAGGGAGAACCAATCCAATTTAGGATGGTTTTGAATCAACCCAGACAAGTCATATTCTTGCTACAACAGTCTGGATTGAAAACCAATTGTTATCCAACCTACTTGATATTCACATGCTCATTACTGCTATAAAATGATAACCTGTGAAACAGACACCAAGCGAGGGAGTCTTGTAATAAAACCTTGCATCACGGCACACATTCATCCTGTACTTTTACCCAGGACCCGATTATTCCACTGGCATGTGGAATAAACCACTGGCCTGTGAAACTCTGCATTTCACTTGATCGGCTCAGCCCTTAATAAGATCTCACGGGTTACAAGACTTTAACGTGTAATTTACCCAACAATCTGATAGCGGGAGATGTTCTGGGTTTTTACAAGATTACTTGCCTGCTAAATGGCCGACGGTACACGCTACACTAATCCTTTTACCCCGGTCCTCTCCACTACCGATACTCACCTTAACTTTACAATGACAGTAGGGCAAGAAACACCCATCAATTTCAGCGATGACACTTCTTTCTGTCCCTAGTGTCCTCATATGAGATACTTCTATGATCTAACAGGATTAGGGGGCTCTCTGCTCCATGGTGCTCGGAGCGCTTCACCCACGCTGGCAGACTGAGATTAATTCATCTCTCTGCATCCGTCCGTTTGATTGGGATTATGCTGTAGAGCTGGTAGTGATCCAATAGATCGTGCGATATCACTCTGCCGACGGCTGCATTTATTATTTAGAGATTGTTGTGATTGTACTGCGAGTGAGCTCTTTTCTTGTCATTCTTTCTTGAACAAGAAAAGTGTTTTTCTTGTAACAGTGGGGTAAAATGGGATGTCTAGGGCTAGGATAAAAGATGGTAAGCATACTTATTTATTTAGTAATGCTGGCAGCCCATAAAACCAGTAAATAAAACACTGCTTTAAAGTATGAACATGCATGGTATTCTTCTTACTTTAGTCTGACTTGCCCTCAGAAAAATCTGCAAAAAGTGTTTTAAAAAGCCTGGAAAGTCTTATAAAAGCCCATACCATTTGTACATGTGGGTCAGCCCTTGTACTCAATAAAATTGTCCTACTTTTTTCCAAATATGCCTGTATGCAGTAGGCCCCCTATGGGTCATGGTTTAAATAATTTGTTTGACTTCTGATAACTGTGTTTTAATTTTGTTTAAAGAGCATTTTGGTTATAGATTTTTGTTGAAGCTATTAAAAAGTACTGATTTGATATGAAGTATTGGTATAGTGAGAGACAGGCATTTGTACTTGTTCATTTTGAAAGTGCAATTGTTTGTTTTAAATGAGGCATCTGATTTATCCAATAAGAAGAACATCATATTCATTATGGTACAAGATAGACCTGCTTTAAAATTGACAAGATCTCCAGCTAGTTCAATGTCCTATTCCACTTATCCACTAGTTGGCCCATCCCATACCCCATGACCAAACCTCCAAGTACCCTCTCAATACATTCAGCCTAGACCCTCATCATCCCAAACCCTTTTTCATATTTACTCACACAACTTTCCATGGATTGCAACCCTCCCCCAGGCCACATGTACAATTTATTTTGAGAAGCCATGGAGTTCACGGTTAATGAATTTCCCCTATTATTCCGAGGCTCTCCGCAATCGCACCCTGAAGGATACAAGTATTTGTGGTGTCCCCGTGGATGAATGACAACTACCTTTGGGGAGTCACCTCTGACATTTGGAAGCTCCCTTTCTGTTGACTCAGGGTCTGTCTAGGATAAAGGTGCTAGAATTTGGGAGGTGTATAGAGACCCTCTTGTTGTACCATGTTTCTTTAAGTGCATGCGCACAAGAGAGGTTCTAGGGTTTTTTGTCTTAAAGGACGGTGACACCTCAAATCAAAAGTCTGTATCTGTGCAAAATTGGAACCATGACACCAACATGTGAATGGTTTGTGTTTTTATTGTATTACATTCAAGTCACCTTGAATAAATTGTTTAAATTATTTGCATTAATAATTTTGTAACAGACTTGAATTTGATGCATTTTCAAAAATCTAAATACATTGGTCCATTTCCTTGAAAAAAAAACCCCTAACAGCTCTTCAGACGGAACACTTTCTATATATATAGAAATTCTTTTGAGTAGTTACCAGCGAGCATTTCAAATGGTGACGTCAGATTATACGTAAATTTAATGTGTAGGCTTTGCTAATTATACAGATTTCTGTCTTATACTCTTGCTCTGTTCTTAAACATACATGTAGCTCTGGTTATTACAGACAAAGTAGTGAGGGTTTTTTAATTTCACAACAGTTCAGTATTGACTGTGTAATGATCACCAAGATGAATGCTTTGGTTGTAACAATAATTATGTAACACCTTTTTATAGAAATTATCATCTCTGGTTCATTCTTGTCCATTCTTGACTGCTGTGAATTGTAACTCTTTGTTTAACCCTACAGTGGTACCAATAAAATCCTGTATTTAGGCTTAAAGAGAAGAATCTATCTTGTATCATTTCTTATATCGGCCAGCACCAGTAACATCCACTGAAATTAGACTGTTCTCTTCCACAACCAGCATTCTTTTTTACAAGGAACATCACTTTAAAGGGTGCTACAATGTATACAACAGTCGCAAACTTGTAAAATTGTTTGGTGGAGTTTACAATGTTCTGCAGTAAATATGTGATCTGAATAAAGTCCTATTTGTTGATATTCTGACTTTGATAGACACTCTATGACCTGACTCTGTCTAAACTTAAATGCAGTCAATCAAGCAGATGAAATCAGGTTTATTACGAGCAATCAACCCCACTAAAAACAAAGTATTGGGTAGACGACCTAGATAGGCAGGCCAAATAAATAAATCCCCTTCATCCTCCCAGATAAACCAGCTGGCCATTTTGATGGACAGCTCCAGGGAGACAGCCAAGAATTTGAACTCGTTGGTCACCCCCCAAACAGCGGGACATCGTCAACTTGTCCAAGCTTCTGTAATTGTTATAATTCTGCCATGTTTGTATGTTTTGCATTGACCCTAAGGGTCTGCTATTAGGATAAGGCGGTGAGGGAATTTTGATAGGATGACAGTTGTCACATAAATATTTATGTGCATCAGTGCATGGTCTAATATCTTCCAAAGAAAGGTCAAAAAGAGCTCCATTGGAATTATATTCAGAGGTGCCAAAACTAATAAACTGTCTAAAATTCTCAAATTTAGAGCTTTTACACAAAGATTATAGCCTCAAGCATGTTTTTACAGTATTCTACACATGTTTGTCAATTATTAAACAAAGACTAAAAAGAAACTGATGTACAAAGTGTACATCTGAGGGAAGACGGATGATTTGAGAATTCTGGTTTGCTAGTTGAGTTCGGGAGTGGGGAGAGTTGTTCAAGAGCGTGGCAAGTATCTTGATGGAACTCGAACAGATGTGCAAATTTTGTAGGTCACAACTTTTCAAATTGCAGTTAACCTACATATGAAATTAATGCTATTTGGGATAAGTGCATTAAGGAAATGCACTCCTTTGGTAATATTTGGGTAAAGATAACAAAAATCAAACCTGTATTGGGTTCAGCTCATTCTATCCAACTGTTTTTTGTGAAAATTCCAATAGTTTAGTGTTGGCATCATAAAAATACAGAAATTTAGTTGACTATGGTGCATTAAAAATATAACAATTCATTTAGTTAAAACAATAATTTATCAACAACATTACAGAGATTGTTAAAAGGAAAGAAATATACACACAAATAATGCAGCTATTGTGTACAGTGTAATGAGATGGCTCACTGACTGGGACCGATATCAGTATTTGATTTGTTTGTTTTGTAACTCTCACATTCACATCAATATAACCAAACAGAGGCTGCAAGGAATTAGTCTGGCTCCATATTTGTATTTAATTACAAACAATGTTATTGCACAAAGGGATTATGACAATGGTGGTGGCAGTAGCCATTACTAACCTATCTTTCTATTATAATTTCATCCCCAATTTCTAAGGGGCCTTTACAGATTTTATACAAAATGAAGTTTATATGTACTGGGAGTGGAATTAGTAGAGAGTTCATATATGCTATGTTTTCAACTATCTGCCAAATATTGAAAATATTGAAGACTGTTGTATAGGTTGCAGTAAAAGCATGTGGTGTTTATTTTCTTTAGTAACAATCCACATGTACTCTGTGACCCCTCTCTTTTCTAATATCATGTGAACTAAGAAATAACAAAAATAGACGAAAGGAAAGAAGAGGAGGAGTACAGAGAAAATATTTCATGAGAAAACCCCTGCTTGAAACAAAACAAGCCTTGTTTAGAATTTCTCATCTATAGAGCGGGGGGATGCATTCGTGTAAGCCATCCCTATCTGTACATCTCTCTCCCCTTAATGCTGTTTCTCTTTATCAGCCTCGGAGACGAACATGCTTTTAGACGGATTCCCAGCGGTATTAGCGCTATCTCCAACCATCTCCTGGATTAACCCTCTTAACAGACTGCGGCAAAACTGTGTCTTAAATGCATAGCATCTTGCATCTTAAGCCCATGCTGTAATGGACATGCTGCTCTAGTACAGGTCACTGTTACCTCCTTACAAGACCTTGTAGGTAAAAAACAAGATAGGATTATTTATTTTTTTCGTAGTAGGCCTAAGTTTAGTTTTCACTTTTCTGACAAAATGTTATGCAGGAAACCAAAAGACACAAGTTTGGTACTTTTGTTCTCAGATGAGTTTAAAGATAATTTATAGTATATTATATCATTTGATCAAAACTGATTTGAGATCTTGTAATCTCCATAAATTTCTGTATGGCATTATCAAAATTCCTGTTAGAAAACCTCAAACTAAAACAGTGTTTCAAACTATTTTCTTCATTTAAGATTTTTGATCAAACATATCAATCAGCTTTCTAAAATTTCAAAAAATACTGTTAGGTGATAATAAAGTACTGTTTGAAATTTAGAACAAAACTGCGAATACAAGAAGATAAGGTAGCTCCTCTTCTCATGTATGTACATGTACATGTACATTGTCTTGATACCATTTGAAATGCATGTGTTGTACCCATGCTAATATGGAGGAGGGTGGGGGAGAAGACCTAGGGGCAAAGGCTCAGAGTGCCTTCAGGGTACCAATTTATCCCTTATAATTTGCAAACTAGTCAAGGTACACTCTTACCTAGTACATGTAACAGGTAATGGGAACAGGGTGTTGTCTTTGCCGCAGGTGTGAACTAAATTAAAGACAAATAAAGAGCAACAGGTACATGCCATTAATGCTAGACAGGTGTTGTGACCTTAAAGGGCCTGTCAGATCTCGGTCCTTTTCTGTTGTTGTCATGATGAGTGGGATGTGATTAGAATGACTTACAGATTTATGAAAGTGCAGATTAAAATGTAGCTCTTGTTGAGATAAATAGTAGGTTCAGGATTAAATTCAGTGAATAAATGTCTTTGAAAGCATTTGTACTTTCACCACCAAGAGAGCTGGACATATATGGGACAGTACTTGGGTATTCTATGCTTACAAGTGCATTTCATGGTTTGTATGACTGTTGCCAATGTGCGTGTATACTTTATGTTTCAAAATTACATTGCATTTACTGCGTAAACAGCTACACAAGAATTTTGTGATCATAAATGCACATAATGCTTTTATAAGTTGCACCATGAGTTTAGGCTACCTGCATGCACAGCAAGCAATGTGAGAACATACTTTGTTGTATCTTTTTTGTTAAAGGTTTAGGAAGTATGAAGTTTTGAGGATTGGATCATGGGAAACACCCCCAGTCCATCACACTGTGGATCTGCCTGTTCAGTACCCCATCAATAACCATTCATTTACCGTTCTATCAATTTGAAAGAGGAACTTTTGCAAGTGCAATTCTAATAGCTATTATGGATGATAAATTTAGAAGAGGTGTGAGTTGGTAAACTCCCCAACTCCCAATTGCTAACATGTGTGGGATTTCTCTAGAGCTTCAAATTCTAAAATAGAGCTGACAAAAATTGGGTATTGATTATTCATGATGTAAAGTACAGTGCAATAATGGCGTCAGCCTTCACATTTAAAATATTCAACATTTGCTAAAATACTGTAATAACAAGCTACCCATACAATATGCAAATTTATCAATAGTTTATTTGCGTACCTTGTATGGTTACGTCAAGCTGGCACCAACCCTAAAGTGTAGGTCTATGTAGTTAAAGAATATGTAAATTTGCTACTGAATTATTCATGATTCAAAGAAAGAATAACTGGTTGGTTGAAAATTTGAGTAGCTTTAAAGTTGGTGACCTTGTTGCTTTGTACGGGTCAGTGACAAAAATGCCACTTTCCAAAATGAAATTTTTATTAGAAAATTGGGTACTTAAAAGCAAAATATATAATATATTTAGGGTAGTTGAACAATTTATAAAGTAGTGTATCGCCTGTTGAATAAATATGCAGTTTTAGTGGCATTAATGAAATATACTCCTCAATGCTTTCAAGTGTTATTTTTCCACTTAATGAAACCCTTAGCTTCTTCTTGCTAAAATCCTGCATTTAAATTATTTTTGTTTGGGTAAGTAAATTCTTTTGAGTCCTTTCAGGGGGTAATGAAAGCATGTTGAACCTCTCTTAAATACAGGGAGAGTTAAAAGTCACAATTCTCAGCCACTTGAAATGAATTCAAGAAAATATTATGCAAGTTTTGTCTTTGTTGCCCATAATAGTACATGAATACTGTATTACCATACCTGTTTTTAAATTGAATCCATAAACCTGTGTTTTGTGCTGACGTATGTAAATTAACATTTGGAAATGTTGACATGCAGATTTTTACAGTTGATTTTATAATATTTTGCAAGTGTGAGGCGTGGATGTGTTATTCTTTTCCCCATGCCATAATCAAATCATCAATTCTGTCGTCTTGATGTGGGTGAAGCCCTAAATCTCTAGAGCTTTGTAAGGAATCTATCCACGCGCCAGTGGAGATGCTCTGGGTGGTGATTTGTGAAGTGCCTTGAGGCACAGCTTGTATTTATTCTGCAGGTTGTTCAATCTGTGGCCAGACCAGCTAGACATGATTTAATCCTTGAGTGCAAGTACAAAAACATCTCTGCTACACAACTAATACCAAGTTCATTTGATGATAGGGGGCGAGGGACAAATCCGACCCATTGTTATAGGAACTAGTGTCTGAAGTTTTGAATTACAGTTGTTAGCCTGAAATCACCTGAATCTACAGTCCTTGGGAAGGGTATATAGTGGTGTACTTGTAGCCATTTTGAAGAAAAAAACCTATTGTAGTTTTTTATTTATTTTCTTAAGGGATTGAACGGAAAAGTACCAATTTACAAGAAAAGTTTAGTGGTGGAAAATTAATTAGTTGCATGTTGGAAAAAGGTGGGTTGTTTTTACCCTGTGATTGTTTGATAAACACTTGCTTGAAATATCCATTTGCAAGGACAACGTTCCTTCATAGCATTACATGGACACCCAATTGATCAGAATTATCAAATAAGACCTAATTTATCCCAAATCTGTACTCAATTTGCAGGAAATAAGGAATAGTGTGCTTAAGATGTATAAATCATAAAGGGGAGACCTGTTAGTGTTAGCTGTAGTTGTGGTATGTAACAATAACTTGTGTCATTTGATCCTCACTAGCAACATCTACATTGGATTGGGATGCCTCTTTGCTATGGTACATACCGTACGTGTATAAAGCTTGTCTTAAAACCCATCCATTTCAAACAATTCTGATGCCACTTGAGACAGAGTGAGTTTGTGAGCCAGATATAGGAAAAAAGGGATGTCAGTAATCAGGCCTGCAAGCAAGCACCATCTCTGTGTTTGCCCTTCCAATTTAAACCCTATGAGAGGTACAGAACCCAAGTAGAAAAAAAACACTGGTGAAAAAAGTGCAAGCTGTTGGACTCTGAAGCAAATGCCCTCGACTTTCTCTTTCCTTAATATTTTTACCGCAACCTCACGAATATCTATGTATACTGGCTCGAATCTTTTGTCTGACCACTCAGCAATCTGTGCCATAGTTTGCAATTTGATCGTGGATTCGGAAAAGGATGGTGTTTGCTGTTTCAATTAACTCCCAATATCAAAGCAGAGGGTAAAAAAGGGGCTCATAATTAGAAGCCTCGGTGGTTTGCCTCTATGTAGGTCTCTTCATCAAGACTATACAGGCTACAGTCTGGGAGGGGAAAAGCTAACCGACAATAGCTTGGCAATTTGTTATCTTGCTTGCTGTCGAGACCATTTCCACATCATGACAGAAGGAGAATAATCACTGCAGAAAGGACAAACAAACTGAATGCCGACTGTGGAAATGAAAACTGGAACGGATTCTTTGAAAAGACAAGGTTTAGCTGGGTATACCGCCATAAGATGTTTTCAGTTGCTTGTGGTCAATTGGCTGTTGGAGCCTGTAATAAGCGCTGCTTTTTCATCCTGTAGCTCTGCTGATACGCGCTCAGTTTGTACGTTTATGCTTCTTATACAAAAGAATTGATTCCTTTTTGGTGTCAAGGGCACAATATGAAAACATGCACAAACCAAAGTGTTCAATTGTAAAGTGGAAGGTTTTTGTTAGTACCGTGATTTTGAACCGTGGTCTTGAATTTCCAGATAGTAATAAGGAAATTTCTGTGTCACTTTTTTTTTTTAATCTGTGCATTTTTTCAATTTTCACAAATGAGTTCTATTCAATATTACTGAGGGGAAATGTAGGTGGAGACTGCCTTTTCTAAGAAGGAAATTACATTGTGGAAATGTCAATGCCAAACAGAATTTTTCATTATGAACAGACTTGCGGAAATTCTGTTGAGTTTCTTCCAAAACCTTAAATTGCAAAGAATTTCTTTACAAAGATTTTTTGTGTGATTTGTGTGGGGAATTGAAAGGACAATTGAATTGAATTTTGACTTTAATTAAGAAATTGTTTGGTTTCTTTAGAATGCTTGATGAGTCTCCTGTATCATTTTTAAGTCCATGTGTTAAATGGATGAATAACTTGCATATATTGGGTTGTATTGGGTAACTGTAAATGTAATCTCACCAGTGACTATTCCTCATGGCAAACATGGCGTGCCTAACCCATCTGCCTACAAGTTAATGCAAACATTGTGCCAAGTTATCTGCATGTAGAGTGCTATTTACATCCATCCCTGTGTTTTCACAGAGAAGATGTTATGTTGATTCTGTCTTGAATTCACTATGAATGTTGAAACGCAAGGGAAGTCAACTTAACCCATTAACATGTTGGCATTGGAAGGAAACCTTATCCTTGTTCTGCTTGAAGCTAAATTTCTCCTAATCTTAGGAGTTTTCATAGGGTGGTGCTTTCCTTGGTAAAAGCCCAACCTGTAACTCAGTAGCTTGGGCTGCGTGCAAACACACACACACTGCTCCCAGACCGGAACCCTCTAGAAGAAATAATTGTTTTGGAAGACCCCCCTACTCAGCCGGACAGTGGGCAAACACAATAGCACCACCAGCCAGGATGTGCCTTGGGTTGAAACAGGAGACCAGAGGGGTGAGAAATGGTGAGGCGAAAGCCACGGCCAGCAACTATAGGCAAGAGTGTAAGAGCACTCTGTCCACTTCAGAAGCTTTTTACATTGTTTGTCCATACCAGCCCCATACTCCATCAAAACACAGCATATGGTGTTTGGCCAGCACTTCATGCAAGTGTCGTGCCGCGCGCAGCCAGAACAGGAATAAAACAAAACAAAATTGTAGGGCTTTTATCGCGGGTGATGGATTGCCCGGTGTAAACTTGGCTGTGGCTGTAGCATGGTACCGTGCACGACATAACGGTCGAGCTGGCCCTCAAGTACTTTGATTAGCTCGGCCATGTACATAATGCACTTTCCAGAAGGGGTGTGGAAGGTGTGTACCGGTGTGTATGAACACGGTGGATGGTACACACACGTGCTAACATAAGTGTATTTTGTGTATTCAACGTAGAGATTGTTTGAATGGCAACTTTGGGCCGGGAATATGTCAACCTCTAACTGCTTAGATTCTTAACATTCATAACCTTAGTCAGATCAACCTGAGTCTCAGAGTAAGTACAATTCAGTTGACTTTGAGACTCTGAACAAATATTATGGGGGGAAAAGAGCATTCGTTGTTTAGTTAAAACAAAAAACGTGCATCCCATTCATTATATAAATGTTTATTCCATATACTAATTCAAGATTAGGATTAGCTTTGCGGGAATGAATAAAGCAAAGTAGGAAAAAACGGTTTGTTTTGGCTTGTTTTATTTGAAGTAACACAACTTAGCTTTGCGGGAATGAATAAAGCAAAGTAGGAAAAAAAACGGTTTGTTAAGGCTTGTTTTATGTGAAGTAACACAACTTAGCTTTGCGGGAATGAATAAAGCAAAGTAGGAAAAAAAACGGTTTGTTTAGGCTTGTTTTATGTGAAGTTTGTTTAGGCTTGTTTTATGTGAAGTTTGTTTAGGCTTGTTTTATGTGAAGTAACACAACTTGTCACTAGTTGTAGCCGCAGCTTGCACAAACACAGCAGGAAATTTCTTACTTTTTAAATTTGTCATTGTATTATTTTATATTCAATTTTCTTCAAAATAATTTCATTCAAAAAGTTGTTTTCAACTTTCTGTATTTTTCTCTTTAGCCTTATAGCTGACATGTACATGTATTCAGCAAAGAACATGTACAAGCATAGAAGTATCTGATACAGCTGTATTTCTAAACTGTGTGCAAACATTACTGACTATCTCCTGAACCCAAACCAAACAACTAATCTACCTACAACAACCTGTCCCCAAGCGAGGTCATAGCTTGACCTCCATACCAGACCTTCCCTGACCTCCTCCTATCAGCACACCCACAAACTCAAGTCTCCAACAAGTGCTTGAGGATGAGCTGCAGGCTATTGCTCTTGTGATAAGAACAATTATGTCTTTGTGTGCGGCATCTGTACTTTGACTAATAGAAACAATACCTGGAGTACCTGAATTACAAGAAGAATGTCCTAGTCCACCTGTTGGAGGAGTAGGGGATAGTGTGATGGCTGACCTGTTTTTAGTTCCTTTACCTCCATATTGACAGTTGAAGATCATCCCACCCACAAGTTGTTAGAAAGGAAACAGGTTGCCAATTTATAAAAACATGAACTCATTTTAATAATTTTAGCACTTTATAGGTTCACATAAGTGAAGAAAAGAAATCACTGTTTTGAATATTTGTGTGCACCAAACATGTACATGTACATGTACATGTACATGTATAGTACCATTTTGACATGCTTTCACCTGAGTGCAATATCAAAATAATTGTCTCAGTATAATTTCAACATTACCTAAATAAGTTAATATCTAATATCCTACAAAACCATATAAACATTTTGGTAAAGTAATGCTTAATAATCAATAACTGTAGATTGTAACCAGTCCCTAATTTCAAGCCCTATCCCTAATGGCTACACCTAGTTTGTAACAGTGTCACCTGAAGTGAAATCAATCATGGAAAAGCCCACCTGTTTCACAGGTGAATGTGGGCCCCTATTGGCTCTGTTATGATTCAATTTGCCGGTTACTTCAATGGCATTCAGTGTCTTGTAGGCTAACCTATTCATGACAACAGCCAAGAGACTCAACATAGATTTTCTGTTTGAATATGAGGTTCAAGAACCAAGTACAACCCACCTCAGGCTCAGTGAATGAAGCAAGATTCTTCACCCCCCCCCCTCATCCTTAAAATAAACTGTGTTTAACACTGCTAGCTCTACATACACATTACAATCATTTATTAAATCTATTAATAATAATAATAATAATAATAAACTGGCATTTATAAAGCGCTCTTGCAAGAGAGCTACAAATTATGCTCGCTTTAAACTCATACAGAATGACCTGAGCTGAAATGGTCTGTAAAAGACGTCAGAAATGTTTTGATTTTACATTCACACATCTCTATGGTAGTCTTTCTGTTTTGACTTAAAGCAATGTTCCCAAATTGGCGTTTCCGTGGTGGCATTTTAAATAAATCCGAAAAGTCGTTCCAATTGTGTAGGAGAAAACAAATCTAAATCGGAGTAAAGCCGCGTCCGAATCAAGCAAACTTGGACTCTGGATATGGCCGCTGGCTGAAATTACAATGTTGAAGAATAGGACTTGTTGGCATTCTGGCCATAGCCACAGTCAAAGCGGTTCATTCTGACATGGCCATAGAATAGATAACAAAATATCCACCTTGTTTTTGTTAAGCCACTCTTTAACTTATATGTAGTGAGAAAGTTTTTTTCTGTTTGTTTTCAGTAACTCCTTCATCTCTTGATTTTTACCAAGTGTGTTTAGTTTTTACCCAATTTGTATACAGGTTTATATGGTCTTTAATCATCAGAGTTGAGCAGTCATAACAATAATGTTTTGAATGAGTAATAACAACAAGCATCAGACCCTTAGTGAGTTTGTAAAAGAACCAGAGAGAGATGATGTTGGGATGTAAATATTTAGGTACACAGTGTCATTTCACAAATTACTACTGATTCCATTTGTACACACAGGCTACATTTCAACGTCCCCGTAATGCTCTGCAATGAGCTTACTGCAGAAATAATAAACAATTCCTGGATGACATTATGGAAACATTTATGCATCATAATTAATTCCATGTCGGTGGAATATACTCCAATTAGTGATGCCGTAGGGGGTGATACATTGGCCGACGGGTTCCTCCATTTGTTAAGATACACACTATACCGGACATAGATGATAAATGATATTGTAGAGTGCCGTCCAGAGAGCCGATCGACTGGTATGTCAGCTTCTGCGCTCCGCTTTATAAGTGTTTGGTGTGGCTAATAGGGCAAGGTACTGTGTAGCGTGTTCACTTAGATGAAGTACTATTGACTAGATGCTTCAACGCAAAGCCTGCCAAAGAGAACACGCGCAGTCGTGTCGGCCCATTGAATATTAACACCCACTGCTTTCCAAAGCAAATGACCAAACGTGGCACCATCCCCCTCTCGACTTGTTACGCGCCGTTTCTCCAAATAGCATCTTTTGGAAGGTGGCTGAGTTCATACAGGCACAGCTCTCAAAGTGGTGATGCTGAGGATTTACAGAGAGAAACTAAAGATGAATTCTTGGCAGACTTAGCAACGCAAGGATGGCGTCAGTGTCGGAGCGAGAAACGTGGAGCACTCTGCAAGAGTTGAAGGAATGTCCGCAGGGGCTTTTTAGCTCTTGGCCTATCTTGTCAGACCTGTGAAATCTAACATATGGCAGCGATAAGGGGTGGGTCTCCCAATGGCATGGTCCAAAGATTCAGCGGAATGCAAATTCAGGAGGGAAAAAAACTCTCTATGCATCACATTGGCCTTGTGTGTTTTGTTGTTTGCTTATATTACCATCATGTTCTGTAGTCTGGTACATGTCAAACATCAATGTCTAGATAAAGTGCATATTCATATTGCTTCTCTTTAGAGACAAAGGGATTCAGTATTTGACTTTCTAGAAGTAAACTGTTAATTTGGTTTCTCTCATACAATTTTGTCAAGTTACTCCAACAAGAGTCCAAACAATTTAGTTCCATTATTTACAATGGTGCTGGATCAGTTAATAGTTTTGGGAATAAAATATAATTGGACATTTACAAACTAGTTGCTTATTTTGGCCTACCTACATGACTCAAAAGAAATAGGGAGGGTAGGGGATGGGATAGAGACATTTCTTATTCAATTTCATTATTGTTCTTCAAATTAAATTGTCCCTTAAAAAGAATTTCTAGACAATAAATTACAAACAGCATCAATCAGTTTAAGACAAGGATCTTGTATTTTAAGAATTTTTTATAAAGAGACATGTATTTGCATCTGCAGTAATTTTTTTAAATAAATGACACATTCGGTAATGAATTACTAAAACAAACCTTTGACCAACTAATATAAATGATCTTAAAGAACATCCTAATGCACTTGTCAAATGCAAAACGGACTATGTGACCCCCGGGAATGGTGCGTCATGTTGTGTCATGGCTAAACAAAAATTGACCAATTTGTCAAGTTTAAGCATTGGTCAGTCCAAAATCTGGTATGTGCGTCATGGTCCGTCAATGTCTGCGGACAAATTTACGGCTTCGCAAAAACGTATCTGATAATTTTGTATTTTTTTATAATTGTGTGGGTATAAATTTTAAGCGATCAATCAACCAGTTAATCCTCCACAATTGACAACACAAATACGCAAATAAAACAAACAAAATACTCTTTTGCATGAGGAAACCAGCGTACCATTCCATTTCTCATCAATATCTCTGACTCTAACTGCCACCACGCTACCCCTGCTGTCGCAACATGTAATACTTCACTAACAAACTTATAGGCCCTTTTTGAAACCATGGCTCTGACTTGATACAACTCGCAACCTTATGTAACTTCATGCACTTATCTTTGGACAACCAAGATTTACTGTTGCTAGTTGCAACACTGATAAAGATGGTGTCAGTCTGCACAGATTCCCATCAGATCCAAAATACTATCAAATTTGGACGGCTGCAGTGAAAATTTACCAGTGCTAATTGGTTCGGGAATTTTCATTGTCATTTCGTGTGCATTGTCTTTGGTGCCTAGGTCTACGTCTTGAAAGCATGCCACCAGGCGATATCGAGATGGATAATACAAATTTTGAGGGAGAAATTAAAACTTAAGTTAATCACTCATAATAAACTCAAGGTAGAGCGCTGGCGCGTTAATCCGGAGGTCGTTGGTTCAAATCTCGCTCTAGTCAAGTTTTCTTTGTTCAACCCAAAATCATAATAAATTCATAAAAATAGTAAGTATTATGTTTGATTAATATCGTCAGCAACTTTACAAAGTGCCAAAAAGTCCCCTGCAGCCAAAAATATATGTTTGGAGAAAACCGCGTTTGAAGTTAAGCTATTTTTGAAAATACTGGTTGGTAGACTATTCGCGGTTTAATCTTTGAAATTTTACATAAACAGGGAAGTAGAGATCTCAAATCATACAAATCTGTGTTCAATTTTGTCCATTACGGTTTAATTAATGAGTATTCATTTAATTAACATAATTGTCCCTTCGTGAAAACTGCACAAAACGTGGTCTGTGTGTAGCGCGTCGTGTGTAAAGTTTTTGGCTCTTCGTGAAAACGCAAAAGCCGGAGTACCCATTTTTGGCACTGTGCCAGCAGATAAAACCACGCGTTAGAGCAATACACTTTTCGGCTCTTCGTGAAAACGCAGTTAATAATAATAATAATAATAATAATAATAATAATAATAATAATAATAATAATAATAATAATAATAATAATAATAATAATAATAATAATAATAATAATAATAAACGGTTTTTATATAGTGCCCTTAACCCAAAACAGGGTCCCGAGGCGCTTTACAGAGGTTTAAAAATAAGGAACAATTTAGGAAATAGGCCTACAGAACAATTTAAGAAAACCAGTTCCAGGTTGTGGCACTTTTTTGGCCTTTTCGGTAAACATTGTAGGTAAAAGTTTTTGGCACTTTGTGAAAACCCAAAAGCCGGAGCACTCATGATTGGCGCTGTGCCAGCCGTGTCTTTAACACGGGCGCATGACAAAAAGTTTTTTGGCTCTTCGTGAAAACGCATTTCCAGGTTCTTGAGGTTTTTGTCTTTCATCAACTTAGCATAATTAAGAAACTAGACGATTTTTAGACATAAAACTTTGTAAATTCTTAGATACCGTTCAACTAAATCGAAACCAACAAAAAAGTCAAAATAAGTTTTTGATTGATTTTTCATGTTTTTGGCACTTGGTGAAATTGCTGATGATACATTAAGCCCCCAAAATGTATTACCACTTCATAGAACCTTCAAGTTCCAATGTGGATTTTTCTCTTAGAAATATTCTGTAAGAAAACTGGTATTTCTTGATCATGAGTTCTGGGATGCATTATTGAGAAAGAGGCATGTCATACACTGGTAGGACAGTGACTAAAGTAACTCATACCAGAGAGTACTGTCTAACATTATGCGAGGGGTGTTGTGAGACAACCTGCTCCCATAAAACATAGCTATCCAACCAGCCAGTAGAACTCTAGATAGATTACAAACAAGCTGAATAGACCATATAATAAGTAACTCTAATTACCCTGGCTATACAGTGTTGTAGTATGCTGTATTATCAAAATGTGTGAAGTCAAGTACACGCCACAATACCCACTGGCACACATCAGGCTAAATTAGATTAATTTTTTGGTGTGCAGTGTACACCTCATCCAGACCTGTGAAATTAAAACCCAGCCTTTCTCTTTTTGCCTCGCGTGCAGCGGGTTGCCTGGGAATTAAAAACCATCCTGATTGGTGTTAATTTGATGAAATTAAAACTGGGAGAGACAAAGAGATGGCGAGTTAGGACGTGATTAAATGTTGCCATCTGTGGGTTGATCTGAATTGTTAACATGGTGCCTGTACATAATTGGCCTCTTACTGACTAGAGGTTGAACTACTCCGCCATTACTTGCCACATTCCACCCTAATTGGTTGTTGTAATAACTGGTATATGTCCCAATTCTTATTTAAAATTTTGACATTGTAATTTTAGGACTTCAGGTTGTGCAGCAGTCAGTTTCAATGTGTTGATGAGATTTATGGTCAATCAAGTTACACAGCTTGTTGGTTTTTTGTATTTGTATTGACTTGCCCTTATCTTAAAGAAACTGCTCTAAGATAACTATAAATTAAATAATCCAGAGAATTTTTTAAGAAACCTGGGAGAGTTTTTGTTTATCCATTTCAGGTTTCAGATTTATAGGTTTAATTGAAATTGCTGAGGCTTTCTGTGGTAATCAATGCATGTCTCACTTTGGACTGGGGTAATGTTGACATCCGTTGTTAATTAATATTTCCCTGATTGTTTTGCTGCACATTCTGGACATCAGATAGCAAAGTAAAGTTGTTTCAAGCTAAAGTAAAGATTATTTAATGGTATTATACAGGATTGGTAGAGCTGACAAATAGTTGCATACAGCGTTCATGTTTTGTGTGATCAACCATATACACTCTACATGTACATGAAATAACAAACCTGTGAACATTTTGGCTTAATCTGTTGTGTGAGTCAAGAGAAAATAAAGAAAAAAACACGCACAATGTTCAGCATGTAAATACATTGTCCTTAATTTTGGTTGTAACAACCGATATCAGCTGTTGCGTGTTTTTCATATACAGTTTTGTTGAATATGACTCCATTTCAGAGGGAAATATTTCACAGAAAAAATGGTTCTGGTATGAACTTAATAATGATCAGTAAGCTTTCAGACTAAAATTAAACATTTTGTTTTTTATCCTTACCAATCCTGTATAGTTGGCACAGTGCAGTAAGAGTGAGATTCCTTAGTATTTTAAATACAATTCAGAGTGAGGCTGTTGACAAGTGCCTCAATGAAGAAACACTTTTCATTAAATGGTGCCGACCATTGAGCTATTGTCACAATTATCCCCCTGGTTGGAACCTTAATTAGTCAAATTGTGACCCTAATGAGCCTCAATAATAATATGGGGCAGCATTGATGGAAGAAAGAGTGTCCACACAGAAGCATCCCATTTTGCAATCTAAGGAACCCTGTTAGGATTGTAAATCCAGGGACAATAAACCATTAACAAACATCATGTGACACACGAGCCTGATTTGTAACAATCGCCAATTAGTGCACAATGCTGAAATCAGTAACAAGGCTTCGAGTTAATACCAACAAGCATTCAAATAAACACAACAACTACCAACCTGGACCACCTCCATACAGTGACCCTGGTCTCCTCACAGCCCTACAGTGAAGAAAATTAACAATCAATTACCCACTTTGTATTCAAAGAAAACAAGTGCCTGCAAGAGAATTGTTGTGCTGTGTTCATTTTCACAAGTGGCTACAAGACTTGGCATCCTACTGTGGAATAATTTGTGGTGTATTTGCAATTGTTAGGACTTAACCCCAACCAAATCCGCTCTGTGTAAATGCTTAATTGGGTGACATTGCCAAGGGCGTGACAATAAAAAAACTTCTTTGTGGACCCACATGTGAGATACAGGATTTTGGACCATTGTGAATTAACACACAAGCGTTCTAGTTATCCGCAAACACTCCATAGCATCGACATGCAACTGCTGTCATCTGTATGGGATACAGACTGCCCCCTAGTGTTCAGATTAAACCAGTGTTATTATTTTGATTTCAGTTTTTTCCTTTGACTGTGAAGTGGTGCTATTTTGTGAATCTATCTAGAAACTCAGAAAAATACCTGTGTAGTCCTCTTAAAGTGTTCACATATTTTTGTTTTAAGGTTGAAGAATGTTGATGACTTTAAAGTACAAACCTAAATCTTTGTACTGTAGTAGAACTTGCCCAAAAGAACTAAATAGTGCAAAAACCACTGTTTGATTGAGAAACTCGTGTTGGTTTCTCCACCCAAAATGTCAAGCCAAGGGAAATAGTTAATTGTGCACAACATTTTATGTTTTTCACTACCCAAGCTATAGAAGCTATTAGAGTTTACCATTCAGCTAGTAGTCGGCTCTGTAATGCATTTTCCTGTTGTAAAGTAAACCTAGAAACCAATCTGTGAATCTGTACAAGCTTTGCCATATTGACTCAAAAACTAAAATATTGAGTACAGAGCCACAGAGCCTAGATACCCAGCACCAAGTAGTTTCTCCTTATCAAGTCACTCAAGTTGAGGTCTCGTTCTCAAAGCTGTTTTGCCAGGAAGGATTCCTTAAATTAATTCTACTCACTCCGTTTTATCTCCTGAGTGACCTTGGATATAGAAGACTGTCAACAGTATTATTTGAATCATTACTGAGCGAAACTGAATCTCTTAACAATGGTACTTTCTGAAGTTTTATTAAACAAAGAACTAATATCGGTTACCTAACTCACTGGAAATCAAATTGTATAAAAATTAAAACTGAAATGCACAATCCATGTGATTAAATGTAATTTGTAATTCTGCAATTGTACCAAGTAAGAATGAGATTGTAATGAAATTAAACCCAATAATACATTGTGTAGTACGTCATCATCAAGCATGGATTCACGTTGAACAATAATTTCTGTATTTGTACCCATTGTCCACAATCATTCATTGGCTAAAGCAACAAACCTATAGCACCATGAATAGATATAACCAACAAAGAAACAGCAAATTATTCCTTTGGACTGGACGACTCTCCAATTTCTCTCAGGAGAGCTGTATGTATTGTCTAGTTTCTCCCCCTCTCTCGGTCCTCGGTTGCGGATGCAAATCAACTCGTGCGTCTGTTTCAGGATTCCATTAGGGGACTCGTGGGAATTGACCGATAAATTTCCTGCGGAGTTTATGATGTGCCAGTAGATAAACCCTGACATGGATGTGTGTTTGTGTGGAGACTTTACTCTTTCCTATACCTTCTTATTTTGAATGAAGATGTTGCTTTGTTGTTTCACTTTATTTCTGTCACAAATAAATTTTAACTGACCACACAACAAATGTTGACATTATAGCATTTAAATAGTAAATCTTTCATATCATGGTATTGGCTGATAATATATCTGGTCTATCTATTGTCAAAGCCAACTCTTCAAAACAAACATTTATCAGTGTTTTAAGATTCAATAGGCCTAGTTTTTCTTGTATACACACTTTTTGAGTTGTATTTATTAGCCCAAATTTCATTTGACATGTTATGTCTTTGGCTGGCTTCCCACTAACTACTCTGCTAAAAAGTCAATTTTACCAGTTTGTAGCTTCAGAATAGTTGGGCCTAGTTATGTAGCTGGAGCAAAGACAAGTTCGTTGTCAATTGGAGTGTTTGTATACACATGAGCAAGGAGGAAGAAAATGTGAAGGGTGTTACTAAAAGGTAGCTGACAACACAGGGAAACACTATGCTGACAAGAAGTACTTAATGCAATCAACCAAATGAATTAAGATTGCAGTAGGCCTTGACATGAGCCTGCCAGTGTATCTTTAGACAGATTTTTCTCTTCCCCCCAAAAAAGAAAAAAGATCTTACATTCCATTTGTATCTTCTTCTCCAGTTTAATTTGTCATTCTGTTGTCCACAGTCAGATGTTTGAATCCGGGACTGTTCAGTCATTGTATGGTTGGATTAAAAACATCACAGTGATGACCTTTGTACATATATATCTTCTTCTCTCAATATCTTTTTTCTCCCTCAATTCCCAATCCACAGAGAAAGAAAGAGACAAGGACCAGCAAGCGCGTACATCTTTTGAGCTTCGTTTCCCAGAGTCGTCTTGGGATGATGCAGTCAAGTTCTTCAGCGAAGCTTCTTGACATTGACTTCCCATCCAAGATTATAATACCATTCCACTCACAACAATGTGCAGTTGAAAAAAAGGTTTGTTTCAAGAAAGAAACCTTTAAGAAGTACTGTGCAATTTCTTTAATATAAGGATGTTTACCTGTAAGCTTTCTCTATGTAAAGAATTGGGTCATATGGTTGAGCTTTATTTTAATATTCCAAGGTAATAATGCCCCAAAAGGCAAGTTGAATTTAAACAGATAAAGATTCCCTCACCTTTTCTAAATTGTGGGGTGATTTGTTTGAGTGGGGCTGTACTCAAAATCCTTCCAGATAAATTGAATGTAGAAGATTCAATAGGCTACAACTAAAGGTTTGATTTTACTCTTCATAATACAAAGACGGTGTTTATAACATTGTCATGGTTGTCGTCTGTTAAAGTGAAAAGAAATATTAACAGCTGGGATCTTGATGTTAATTTGCACAATGATTGCCAAACATAAAAATGGTCTGTTTTCCAGGATTGTTGATACCATTGATACCCGAATGTCCTCTCAGAAGTTTGATGAATGTTTCTGTAAAAACAGACACAATTTTTTGAATGTTTGTTATTCAACTTAAAGGACTAAACAAGGTGTTTATTTTCTTTAAATTGTCATCACTTTTTACCATATTTTTGTTTTTGCTTTTTATATTTTATTCTTTTATTTTTATTTTTTTCATGACGCAAAATTTAATGCACAAAATTTGATCAGTCAATTTGAAATTGCCTTGGTAACATTTGTTTTTCTAGTGAGGATTTGTATAAAATATCCCCCTCATTATGTGTGGACAATTTGAAGTGTGTTTGTTTTGTTTATATTTTATTTATTTTTGAATTGTTTTCATTATTAAGGAGTCTTTTGTATTATAAGAAGAAACTAAATAATCTTTTAGGATAACATAAGGTTGAGGAATCAGTCAGTCATATTTGCAATTTATTATTCAACCCAAGGGAATGAACCTCATTCCAAGTTGCTATATTCCTGGCATCAATTTCTACATAACACTTGTTTTCATTCTTTTTCAGCTTTCTGGAACATGAGATATAGCCAGATATCATAATTATAATGTGTGCTATTGATGTGGTGAAGAATTGTGTATTTAATTTTTGGGTTTTTTAAATTAAGGTGGCCGGGAGAAAACTGACATATTAAGTGAACTTACTTCATCATCCATCTTGTTTGTCTTCCATACAAATCCATGTAACCAAATCGAGGCTTGGGTTGAAAATACTCTGGCACTGTAGGAACCAGTGCTAGTGCGTAGCGAAGGTCAATGTACTGTGTTAAGTGACATTGTCATTTAGGCACTAATCTCTTTTGAGTGCTCTGCAGATATCCATGTGCAAATGTAATGGTAACATTGGATAACTGCCCAGTTTCGTGGAAACTACATCATCACATGCAAATGCTGCACAGATTTGTATGCATATATTCAATATTTGCTATTAATGTTCATGAAGCTGTACCAACATGTTTTTACTTCACTCTAAATATGTGTTGAATCTGGAGCAATTGTTTTTTGTACTTGAGCCATAGAGTACGAAATTGTTCACTGAGGCAGGTCATGCCATTTTATTTACTGTATAACAAAGATGTGTGCCTTTGTATTTAACATCACCTGTGTGGCTGTGTGTTGTGTCTATATATTTGTAAATTGTAAAATGTAGTGCTTTATTTATTGCACAGACATATGTTTTATACTGTAATCACAAACAATGTTCATTTTCCCCCAGGGCAGTTGCGAAGAGGTTTACACTTTGAAATAATTGTTTTAACATTTTCTTGATTTGTATTTGTTTTCATATTTTGAAATTGGTTCCTGTACTCATTTCAGTGCGATTACAATCTGATTCAAACCAATGGTACATCCTCAGAATTGATTAATAAGGCCTTGTCCGAATTGATGGCTTCGGCAGTGGTTAGGGCCATATTGCTAAAAAATACATGCCAACAATGGCCAGAGCAGTAGCCAAATTCACCTGATTCGAACATAGCCTGAATAAAGTTGTGTAACAAAATTTATGAAGAAATAAATAAGTAAAAGTGTTTGCAACAAAGCTGTGCATTTTCTGGTTTATTACACATTCTTAGACAAGAAATAACAACAAATTTCTTTCTATTTACAGAAATATTTCAGATTTTTTTAGGTGGAAGTTGGTAAGAACTTCAATCCAAGACGTTGTGAGCGCAAAGTGACTGGTCATGTTGAACAAAAATCAACAGTTACCCGCCGAATACTTGTTATTACCCGCCTTCACCTTTTTTAATTTACTCCAAGAGATATTGTATGACCACCCCGTACGGCGCATCACCGCGACGGGGCAATAAATTGATGCCAACTCCGTGCCGTCGACTAGATGAAACTCACTGAGACCGTGGCTAGCCATTTGTTCAGCCGGCAAGCTGGCCGATACAGGTTCTTTGCTGAAACTCTGCACCGGCATGTTCTGTTGGGAATTCGTTCCTTGTGTTCTGTACCAACTTCGTACGTGACAGCGAAAAGAGTATAAAACCCTGAGTATTTGTTAAACCAAATTTCCATTGGTTTAACATGAGCGTACAGTGGCTGGGTGTTTAGAATGATTCCTCACACATGTCCATGCCGATTTCAATTTGGTAGACCATGTTTTGTGTTAGTGGCTACTTAAGAAGGTAGGCTATTTAGGACAGTATGTAGCTGTAAGAGACACAGATATAACAAGGAAAGTGAGTCAGAGGTAGGAGATTAAACTACGGATTATAATTGTAATCTTTCTTCATTCGGTTGAATTGTGTTCTTTTTTTTATGCTGGGTATCCTCAAGCTGCGCCAGTGGGGTATAAACACAATATAATACATGCTAATAACAATATAGTCATCGAGTTTTATAGTGCTATGAAAAATGTATGAGGTTCGACTACTACCACGATAATGTATCATGTTTCAGTAATGTACGCGTTTTTCTATAGTCCTACAATGAAACACGCTCTTTCCAAATGTAAATAAAAGGAGATACCGGCGATATTCCGTTTTTTGGACAACCTTCATCGGTGAATTCACGGCGAGGCTCCACAGCGATGAATCATATCGCAACCCTTGCGGGCTTTGGGTCCGTGCCCCTCGAGTCTTGTCCCCCGGACCCCTAGACACCTGTCATTTTCACTCGAGCTTGAACCCCCTATGCTTGTCTTACTACCTCATGAATATGCAGTTGCCTCCATTTGTCACGATACCCTCTGCATTTTCGGTTATTGAAGTAGGAATATTTTGATTCCGATAGTTTTATGCGTTAAAGAAAAAAAGGCCCTTATCGTGTTGATATGAATTTGTGCCACGAGTGAGGTTGGCCTTTTAAAGGGGCACTCGTGTTACTTAAAAATCATAGAATTGACAAAAAGTCTTATTGTTAAAATCTAGATGACAAATGGACAATCCAGAATGTTTAAGTTGGTTAATGAATATCTGATGACGTACGTGGTCAATTTAAATAATCCCCTTGTATACCACTTGCCTTATACAGTCCAGAGAGACAGTGGTGGTATGTTAGAGCAAGATGCCGGGAACATCTTCTTTAGTTGGGGCAGAGAGATACGATTGCATTATGGACAAAAGACCCAAAGGTATCTGCCAATTATTCACTGTTGAATTCATAAATAACGACGAGTACGCGCAATGAGGTCATGTTGCTCAATTTTGTTAAACTTGTAAATCACTTTAAATGGTTTGTTGTTGAGAATAGAACGTGTAAGTCTTGCGACGAACATGTTGCCATTGAGCTTCTGGGCACCTCTGAGCCATCAGCTATTATGGGAGATAAACGCGGATGCAATTTTGTGTAATTTCTTTTGTCACATCACTTTTGTCCACCCAAAAAACATTTTGGTGGAATGTTTATATTCAAAATTTACAATGCAATAAGTAAAATTAAAATAAACATATCAGAAAATGAAGAAATATTACTCAACCTCCAACATCCGGTTCGAAGTGTCAAATTGCGAATTAACGCTGACTGGCTGTATACGTAAGCCGTGTACGACTGCACTAACAAACCGAAGTTGGGTCATATTTTAAATCGGGATTAGTGTTTCGTTACTTATAAATAGTGAGCGTGAAAACATACTTGTGTCCTCATGGATGTTGCGTGACGTTGCATGGAGTCGCCGAGACAACGGCGTCCTAATATCGCACAGTTTGGGTACCGCACTATAGTACAACTAAAAATGTGGCAGCTTGCTGGAGTTGCACATGTACGTCAATGATTACGACTATCTCATTTTAAATGGCCTTTATGGTTTCAGTGAGGCGGAATTGAAGGTCCGCTTTAAAATATAGGCCCGATGTATTTTCCCCCCAAGATTTGAATTTGTTTGCAATATGTAAATCAAGCTTCTTCTTTTTTTCAAACCATATTCAATGGATGGAAATTATTTAAAAAGCACAGTACAAGTTCCTTTTTAAAACATTTGCCACAATACTGCTATGCCTCGTACACTCTCGAGGTCAACTGACACAGTCTATTAACGGGTGCAGCGGAGTTATTAAGTATTAAACGATTTGCTGTTTGTCAGAAAAGTGAGGCAAATAGTTTAAATTATATTTAATGTGTAGGGACGATTCTTGTGTTCACGGTAGACATTGGACATGTGTTATTCATGAGGAGTCTTTTCGTTATAAATAGTAACTTTAACATACATGTACGTGAAGGACCTGTTTAGCAATGACTTGAGTGACAGTGAGACAGTGTTTGTAAACATCGTCTTGTATGTGTGACGTCATCGGAAAATGAGGCTTGGAACAAAGTGAAGGTCTAGAAAACCATGTAAGCCATTTTGCTAAAATTGCTCCTTGCCCCAACTATCTCCTTCCCGAGTTTTCACCACACCTTGAATAATGTTGATGTGTAAAATATGCCCATCTTTAAATCTTCGCATCAGACCACAACAAACCCTCCTTAAAAACTTGAAGGGAAACTGTGATGATTGACTAGCCAAGCAATGACGGACACGAGCCTACACTTCTTGCCCTTGCATGCGAAATAAGCTGGAAGCATAGCCAAATAGATTCTTTGCCATGCACCGAGGCCGGCTGATCAAATAGGACCGTGAGAGATTCAGATGAATATAAGACGAAGTACTTGCTTGAGAAGCCGACGGAGGAGAGAAAAGGGTTGCAGAGAGAGAAACGAAATCGGATTTTGTGGAATGTTTTATCATGAATATTCATCAGGCAGTAGGTATGTAACTTTGTAACGTGTACAACTCCAGAGAACAGACCATCCATCGACCAGCGCTACTCTTCAATAAACAGCGGGGAGTTGTTCACTGTCGTCCCATTCCCCTTCGCCTCTCCATTCGCTCGGGGAATTCGACTTTTTTCCCCCTTACAGGTAACCGAAGAAGATTGTGCCGAGTTTTTAGTTGGATGGATCGATGAGGCATCCGCTGCTTACTAGAGTCCACCGTCCGTAATGTGTTTGATCCGGCGGCAGATCACCGTTTGTATCCCGCTGTCAATTTGCAAAGCGGTCCGGTCCTTGTATATTCAAACACAAATCCTGCACCGTTTTCTCAGTTGTAGGATGGGATTTTCGTGACTGAAATTATCAAAAACAAATTAGTGTTCCCGTTATTAATGTTGAGTTTTCGTAGTTGTATGAAAATTCGAACAATGAAATGAAGGTCTCTGTAAAATCTTGTCGAAGATTTGAAGGACACATCGTAGAGATGAAACTTTGTCTGGATGTTAATAATACCATGTTGCTGATATAACTTTATGCCAGTTCACATGATGTTGAAAGTGACACAAGAATGCAACTTCTTTTATCCTCCCTTGTATCACTATTTTCAAAATACTGTTTTCCTATTGAAGAATTACTTTCCTCTCCCCTACCCACATTACCTCTCTCTCACTGTTCCCCCTGCATTCTACTTTCCCCCTTCCCATCTCTGTGTTCCCCTCTCTCCTCCACGAGTGTGACTCATCGCTAACTCTTCAACCCTTGCTTCACATCCACGGACAGATAACCGCTGTACGCTTCGCGGACTTTTTCGATCCACTCCTAAGCGATACAAAGTCCTCGCCACTACTACATAAGCACGTAGAAATGTGCCCAATAATAGCCATTAAAATTCATTTTGCTCTTGCCCGGTGCTGAGGATTGCCATTAGCAAGTCTAACGAGGTCGTGAATCGGCTGTGGAGTGGTTACCGTGCACCAGTAGTACCGACCGGTGGACAGCCGAATTCACAGACTTAGAAATACGTCGCATCTGGGCTACCTCAGATTGTCCCATGCCGTTCCATGGTTCATCTTAGATCTCGATATCTTAGAATTCATGGTTAGGACGACTGTTTTATGAGTTGATCAAATTCCTGTGATGGGATGACCTTTGACCGAGATCTTCACACTGGTGGGCTATGATTTTTACACTCTTCAAGTTTTTTTTTAATTGAAAATAAAAGGAGAAACATTCCATCGATTAATCAGAAGAAAACCAACATAAAAAATTTAAAGTTATTATTCTCTTCAAAATTCTCTGACACCAATTTTACAGAGGTTATTTTCTAATTGGATGACCACGAACTAATAATTCTGCCCTCCATGACGTTATCATTATGTAGTGTGCATTGTACGTGTTGGTCCGTCTGTCTGTCTGTCTGACTATCTGTAATTCCATTAACCCTTATAGCGTATTATTTGTCATTGTCACTTGGTGACAATGGTGAACATTGCGGTCACCTCGCCATATGTCAAGGGCGGGCTCACCACCAGCCCTCGGCCGACTGCTGAGTCGAATCACCACCCTCATAAAAACCCACAAGGGAGATGAACCACGAGTGTGCGTCAGATGACAGTCAGCCACCCACAGGCGAGATGAATAGCGACTGCTGTATTGGTTTTTGTCAAAGGCTTAATATCAAGTTTGGTTTGAAATTCTGTGCTACCTGTGTGATTAAGAAAGAACCTTTGGCAATGAAGTGATCGTGGTTGTGCAGAGATCGTCTGCAAACTCAACGAAGGATGTGCGATTTAGCTCCAGGCGATCCTCTGATTGGACACAAGGGTTCCTTATTGTCTGTTTTTGCTTCACTTTGTGATAGTGCCAAACCATCTGCCATCACAACCGTCACACATTGAATTATGAATGCAGTTTTATTGCGATGTTAAAATGTGTTAGTTTGGTTCAGATTTTAGTGCTGTTTAACATGGAAGCTCGTATCTAAGTGACAGCGCCATCAACGACGATTTTCCGAGTAAAGTAAAGCATCTAAATTTGTGACGTACTAGTACGTAATCACCATTTTAGGTGCACAAAACATGTCTTTTATTTACTTCGTCAAAATTATTCCTCCAGGCATACTCCAATGCTATTTATTGCTCTATTTGACAATGAAATATTTATGGATTCATGCGTAAACTTGAATAACCCTCCAGCAATTAGTCTTTCCCTAATGGGCCTATGCATTGTCTTGTTATTGTTTAATATAGCTGAGATTGACGGTGGATTATGGTTACATGATCAGTATCGTTATTGCTCATTTATTCCAGTCCCTTATTTTGGCAACTAACATTGTAAATTAATCAGTGTTTAACTCACTGAGAGATGTTTGTTCAAATCAAATCGCCTTTGATTTTCACAAACGAAGTGACAAACTGTCGAATAATTGAACTTACTGTTTTGTTTATAAAGACTAATATCCCCTCGTGAAAAGAAATAATTTAATTTGATGTTGGCCGGTCATTGTGTACAATAGGAATCCATGGTGTATGCAAATCAGCCTGTACTGGTTGGATTGGTATCTAATAAAGAAAAGACACGCTATTGTGTTCTACAGACTAAAACAACACAATATCAGCGACGTAATCATCGGGCCATTGTGTTACTTAATACGAGTTTATTAAAAAAAAAAAAGGAATATTATCGGTGCATTAAGTTTGGTGACAAAACAAAAAACATCTTATTGCTGCAACTGCAATATATGGGTTGTATTTTAAATTGACTCTCAAGAATTGATTCATAAGACACAGTATTTGGTGTATAAAGTAGGATAAAGTAAAACATGTCAATCTACTTCAGAAATTATCACAATGTAATAATACTGGTGGCTCATTATTTCTCTTAATCGTTTGGGTTTTCTATATCAAAGTATTGATCATCAATTTCTTTCGATGCACAAGTTCCAGCATGTGTCTCTGTTTCTACGTATGCTTGACCGTCGGTGTTAGGTTTTATACATCCATAGATTGAATACACGATTTCTCTATAACGTTATGTCCCCCTTGGCTTTGTGCTAAACAGCGCCCTCGTTTGATTTGTTAAGGATAAACAAGTGCTATGAAAAGAAAACGAGTTCTAATAAATTATTCACCGTATTATTAGCCATGAGCAGAAATGCGTTGTAAGCATGTTGTTGTTTTTTTAAATTAAGGTGAAAAACGTATTGACACACCAGTATGTAACGACTTAAAGTGACGGTCATTTTAGCTTGCAAAATGACAATTATTTTTGTTCAAAGTATTGACATAATTGGAATAGTGTATTTTTGTTTATATTATATTTAAAGGCACTGAACACGTTTGGAAATTGTCAAAGACCAGTGTTCTCAATTGGTGTATCCCAACTTATGCATAAAATAACAAGCCTGTGAAAATTTGGGCTCAATTGTTCATCGAAGTTGCAAGAAAATGATAAAAGAAAAAACACCCTTGTTGTACAAATTGGTGTGCTTTCAGATAGGAATAAAAACATTCTTGCAAAAAGTTTTTATTATTTTAGTGAGTAAATTACCTCTTTCTCAAAAACTACGTTACTTCAGAGGGAGTCGTTTCCTACAATGTTTTATACTATTAACAGCTCTCCGTTGCTTGTTACCATGTAAGTTTTTATGCTAATATTTGTTTTGAGTTATTACCAAACGTGTACGATACCTTTAAAGACTGGTGTTGTCTACAACGATTGTTTCTGTTGATGGGAGTCATGTGAGGAAGCGAACCATCCAGTGTTCTCAAGTTCAAATGAAAGTGTAGGCCTACTTACTACATCATATGGAGTTTATAAACCATTAATGACACTGTCATGACCATCACAGTAAACTTCTTGAAATACCGATTCAAACAATACGCCTACTGTTACTTGCATTCTAATTATTTGTGTTCACGCCTACACGGTTCATGTTTCGATTACCAATTTGAAAGGAAATAGTTCACTACACTGTCGCATTGAGACTGGGCAATTTTTGTGTTATATGAGTGATTCGTTCCCGGTGGAATCAAGCGATCGCCCGGCAAATCTTACCAAACAACGCGGATGAGCAACAGGACCTACGAGGAACTTGGGTCCGCACCGCGGGGAAATCAGTGCGGTGTGTACGGCAGGGGCAGACCGTGTCTTTGTCCCCGGACCATAATTGGCGTTCGTTCCCGGCTGCCGTTGTTGATTAGGGGCCAAGTCGACTGAGGGGTAGTCTTTAAAGTTATCTGTACTACGGAAGCCTTGAAGTACTTGTTTCTTGACTTGTTCACGCTACAATACACGATAGCATTTCCGCTGTACCTCCAAGCGAGGTGAAAGCAGGTAGCATGTGACCCTCGTGGGAGTTTTATAAAGTCAGTTCCAAGTATTGAAGAGGATGAAACTCGACTATAATGTGCTTATGCATTGAAACTAACCCAACTAGCTCAACATTTTATGTCGTTATAGGTTGGTAACAAACTACTATCCTTTCAAGGAAAAACGTGCACATCCTGTCTAGTAAACTCCCAAAGAGACTTTTGTTTTCCTTTCTCATTTTAAAGTAATTTATGTTTTGGTGTTTCAACGTGGCCTTTATCGGCCTGCATACTCGTTCTCCATCATCATTGAGGAGTGCATCTCGTGTCCCATGGGTTCTGGAGGATTACGGTTTATATTACCCTCAGGGTATGTGTTTGGTACTCCATGTTTGGGCCTCGGGGCTTACTGGCCCAAATACATGGATAGGTTTCACGGGCGGGCATGACAGTCTTTTTAGCTCGTTGTGAAGGACTTAAGAGAAAGCAAAAACCAAGACGAGAAAAGTAGATTAGGTCTGATCTATTATTGAGACAAAGATACAAAGATTGAGCTTTTAAACCCTGACTCGGAAAAGAGGATTGTCTTGAAACTGAAGGAGCATAAACTATTTTGTTGCAAAACATGTTTATTTTAGATCGGGTTTCCAAAAAACAATTTATCAACAATCCGATATTACGTGTAAATAGGTAAAACTTGTATAGTTTTGCATACAGGGAGAATGTGAATCTGAAACACATTAACGCTGCCTTTTTTACCCGGTACTGAGAACTCTACCTTGTACCAGCCTCCACTTTAATTGTATAATGTCATAGTTTGACATGATGGGAATGATGAATTTGACTTGGATGTTGATTGTTTGAACACTGCGAAACTCAGAGTGTGATTCTCTCTCACTCCGTTCATAGGATGAGATAACCTCGGTCTGTGTGGATTGGGTACTTCATCCGTGACCTGTTTTATCGTATTAGTATGAGTTTCCATTTACCATGTCATATCCATAGGATTTGTCCATTGGGCCGATGACATACACACTCGGTCGCACAATCACCACAACTCGGAAATTAAGAATTCGGCATACGAAAAATTCGGAAATTAACAACAACCGAAATGTCGTAGGAGACGACTGTATATGACGCTCTGCTGGTACGCTTGGGCGAGGCTGAATTAACTGAATAATCGGCGGCTTGGACACTAACACGGGAGAAGTCACCGCCAAACCCGGCATCTGCCGGCAAGCGGTTCAGGTGTGGTTTCTGTATTATTGCAAAACATAATAGTACAAAATCAAATTTATCAGGGTGTGATTAATACGCCATAGGAAATTAAAAGATGACTGGTATATATCGCTCTAACTTTGGCATTTGCTTCGTAAATAAACAAGTGTTTTGCCAGAATTTCACGGCCAACATGCTGGCGATTTGAATGGAAATTAAATTGCTTCGGCAAAATTCAAATAAACTGAATATTTGAACTGGATTGTCGGTATTTTGTATATTAAATATACTACGTGAGTGCCTGGAGGCTGTATTTTCAATGTTTTCATAAGAATGATACGAGATTTTACTCCTCGTGATGTTTTGTCCTTTCTGCGACAGAGAAGAATGAAACCGATGTATCAGTTTTCTGGACCCACCATTTATATTTCTTCTAACCTCGGTTTCAGAACCATGGACCACTTTAAGACATTGGAGTAACACCAAGCCCTCACTCTACATGGGCGTGACCAGTGTTGCCAAACAAGAGGGGTGCAAGGTTTGCGTTTGGATGGTGGAAACTTTTTTCTTTGGAGTGGAAACAGGGAGATATAGGGGAGAACATACGAAACAATGATTGTTTTCAAAATAATGTTTTCAAAATAATGTTGTTGGTTATTACTAGTGGAACCGATACTGGTGTTTGTGGGACGGACTTAAATGATCGTCTATACTGGTAACTTGACGTCAATCCTGTTAACCAGTTTACTGTTCGATCAAGAAAATTGGGATAAACACTGCCAGCGCTAAAAAGACCGACTTATTAAATTCACCACTAATGCCATCGCACTTTGCGAAACGTCAAATTGTTGGGTGTAAAAATAGTGTTACCAAAACAAACATGTGAATAAAATGGGCAGAGTTATAGAGGGATGACCATGGATTGTGGTCAGGAACTAACAACAGATTGACCCTCCGGCTATAATATTGAATCATTATCATACACTCCGGTCATCTATAGATTCTGAAATTTAAATCACGTACTGCTACCGACTTTTTTGACAGATGGCTGTTTCATGCTGGCATTTTGGATGTACACAAAAAGGCCGTATAAGAGGCGATAAACCAGTTATGTAGATAAATTAAATGTAATAATATTAACTTTTTACTAATATGTTTTAATGAGGGATATTGGCTTCGATTACAATGTTGTTTATGGTCAGTTTTTATCGACTCCTCTTGGCTAAACGGCCGTTCGTGCTGAATCGACTCCTTAAAAACAGTAATTCCGATTCCGGGTCGAAGTCCAGGGAATCGATGATTTGATAAGTCGTATCGGGTATTGCATTTTGAGCATTCATTTACTTGGTGTTGCCACGGTTGATACATTCAACAAGTTAATAAAAACTGAATGCGATTGAGAATCCAACAGTCGTCTGATTATCACACAGACGAATATTTGTGTTTATGCGTACAGAGCGCTGTAATGATTTTCTATTATTTTGAAATAAAAATCAATATTTTACTCGTCTTGTTCCGGCCTCGTTTCTCCCGAGTAGTATCTCTTCTCGCGTTTATAAATATTAATTGACGTACTGTGTTACTTAAAGTGCAGATGAACTGAAAGCATTGAGATTAAAATCCTTGGAATGGAATTAATTTAGAAAAATAAGTAATATCGCCCAAGGATGGCGTAATAATGGTAAACTCTGAACAAATATCGTCCATGTCCTTTGCTTTACAGGAAATTAATTTCCTATCACTGAAATAATTGGCATTAAATTTGATCTGCTTCACAAAATAATGAAAGAAGTGCAATTGATGTCATATTTCAGGCATTCCATACTAAAGTTGACGTCAAAGAAACGGACAACATTTAGGGCAGGGCTGGGGTTTGGTGGAAGTTGCTTCCTGATAACTTTTAGATTAACACTGCCATAAACTTGAAGTTATGATACACTTGATAAAGAGCTTAATACAGCAGAAGTACGAATTATTGTCCTGAAAATATATTTCCCTCTGAAATGTTGTCTTGTATTAGAAATTTATCCACAAACGCAGCAGTTCTCATTCTGATATGCAAAATCGAATAATAAGCGCATCTCAAAATGGATATCCCCATAATACACAATGGATATCTCCAAAGTTTAACATAATCCGTGTGGTGTTTTTTTTAATGAAAAACGCAGCAATTAATTGTTCGCATAAAAAAAGTATTTCTTTCACTTTGGTTGCACGATAGGCCCTATGTTTATTGAAAACTATGGTGAATGGACGTTCTTGTTAAAAAAAATCAAACTTGACGTTCCTGTGGCTCAAAAGTAACCTTGTTGAGAAAGTTTGGTTCGTGTGGCAAATCACAAGATACATCTTTGATGATGATGGTGATGGTGATGATGATGTATAATCATAGATAAAGAAACAGCCTCTAAGCACACCGGCAGTTTGCAAATTGTCATTGTATAGACAATAACAAAAATCCCAGGTATGAGCTTAGCCCAAAACAACATGTATACTTAGTGCCTTTGGAGTTTTACACATGTTTGTCGAGAATTTTAAATCAAACAATAACACATCGGATATTAAAGACGTCAAATACAAGCTTCAAGTGATATTGTTTGATTCGGCAGCGAATTGACAATGTTGATTTCCATTGCTTGAAGGCGCCAGCAAACACACGTGGGTTTCACATTGAATGGAACCTCATGCCGCCATTGTGTTCCACCCTCATCCAATTAAAGTTCAATTCTACGGGGATACTCGTTGTTGAATGGGCCGGGACGGAAGGCAAAATGAAGATGGGACTCCACAAATAAAAGCCTGCCACCATTGGGAGTTCATCCCCAAACTGGTTAGTTAATTCTCCCGGCCGGCAGGACAGTGGTTAATTCCTGCATTTTGCTTCATGAATTGAGTCAACGCTGGAACAAGGCCGTATTCAAAATGAGCTTGCGGTTGGCCCTCACTATATACGGTACCCATACTTGATCGATGGATGGCTACACGGGGATTGTTCTCCGCCAGCAGGGCTTGGGCGAACGGGGAATTCCCCTTCACAAAAAAACTTGTAGCAAATTAGTTTTGGGAGATGAATTCCTTGATCAATATTTTTGTGTCTGTTTTGAATAGAATGGCCTGGAAATTGGACTGGGGCAACGGACATGTTGGTGGTCTATTCAGTCAGTATGCATAATATGTTTTAGTTTTCAAACGTGTTTAAGGACATTTGCAGTCGAGTTATAGTCTTCAGACTTGGTTTGTACGAAATGAATTCTGAATAAATTGTTGTCATGGACCTATACTGTAATTGCAGGTCTTAATTCATTGTCGTCACGATAATCTATCTATGTAATCAATGGAACAAACTCTTTGTTAAAAAATATGTTGTTACCAAACTTTTAAATACCACACAAACATGTCAGATTGTCACCTATAACTAAATGTCGAAAAGTGAATAACATATCACTCTGGGAAAATAGTGGGAGGCTGTGATAATGCATTTCATTGTCTGTCATATTTGTGTCTTTCTTGAGAGAAAATATCAGATGGAAAGCAAACCGAAAAATCTGCATTAACCTTTGTGATTCTCAGGGACGTGGCTTATAAAATTGTTAGCCGAGGAAGAGAAGCATACTATTGTCACTTGCAATTGGTTTTCAATATGACGCATACAAAAAGTAACTCGAAACAAATCAAGAAATTAACACAAATTTGAGTTAGTAGACTGCAGTGGCCTTGAATGGGCATCACAAAACCTACACTATTTTTGTATAAACACTACAGGATTACACCGATGCCTTGGCAAAGCTTTACAGCTGTAACCATACAGTACTGTTCGAGTGTCACCTATAATGGGTACTCCCCCAAGTAATGCCATCTACGAAACACCCTCCGTAGGTCATTCACCCTTCAAACACCTCGCTGTTTATGAACCATTTCTTAAACAAATATTTAACTTATCACCTTATTGACGAAGCTATAACAACTTCGTTTGCTTTGTCACATTTTAATGTCTGAGTGAGATGTAGTTAAATATTCATCAGTTTTGTTTGACTTGATGATGAGTCTGCAGGGAGCTGACGGATGTTGTCGGATTTTCGTAAATGAAAAAAAATGTATTTCGTCAGCCCAAGAGGATAAGTGATGAGGCAAGGTCGCCACGCAGAACCTCTGCCCTCCACAGGGATAGAGTAAATTCACACTGTCTCTTTTAATATTCATAATCTAAACACTTCCTAATCTTTCTGGAGATTGAACTTGTTTCTTACCCAAAAGAGTCCTTTAACTTGTAACCTAAAGAAACCTGGGATGACAAATACTGTGCAATCCATGTAAGATTAGTGAAGTAGTCTATCCCACTGCTATGTATTGAACTTAAGTCCTCAACTGGATTCGGCATATGCATATATGTGAAGTGGGATGGGGTGGGGACTTTAAACAACATAAAGCCAGCGACCCGATAGGATGGATATTGACCAATCATATATGACTTTTGATTGATTATCTCAGGCCTCCTCAGTAAGTTTTGTAAGCTGACTTATCATTGGTTGATATACACTGCTACAGTATTGTGAGGGATTTACACACCATGCACACTCGCACACTACATACACTGTTATTGCATGGACCCAATTGCATAGAGCTGCTTAAGCACAGAATGTAGCTAAGCACAACAAAATTATGCTTACCAGAATAAGGTTACCAGCCAAACTACCATGTCACATGTACAATTTGTGACTGGTATTCTGCTCATATCTGCTTAGCAGACAATTATTAAGCACTATTTTGCTGCTTAAGCTGCTCTATGAAATTGGGCCCAGACTATAAAACAACACTGGTATTAATGACAGACCCTTTGCATCGGCCGCCATCGCTGATTAGGTCAAACAATGGAAACGTGCACGCGTGTACGCGCCACGCACAACTCTCAGCCAATGATAGGTCTTCATTGACCCCATTGACCTCGTTTGGCGCTTGTGAAGTCATATGCAAGAGGATTATTGCTTGTCATTTTTCCAACTGTTCAACTGATAATTGCTGGTCGTCTGATATCCAAATACAACCCTTGTTTTTGATTTATGGTACACTGGAGACGCTGCTATAAAATTTAATACTTGATTTTGTCAGCATTCGGTGATCAGTAAAACCCAGTGTAAAAATGAATACTGAGTTGTTACAGTCATGTAAAGACGAAATACAGTGTAGAATTATTATGTAGACATGGGATATTTGGTTTTGACTGAAATGACAAATTTCACCTAAATAAAAATAAATAAATAAATAAATAAATAAATAGAAAAGGAAGTGTTTTTCTGCGTTCTATATTTCTGAATCCGTAAGAACTTCGAAATAAAAAAGTATCTGTGGAGGGAAAGGCTACAACACGCGTCTTAATCGATTGAAATATATATAAAAAATATTGTTTTCATTTAAGGTGTTTTGAATTTGTTACGATATTGTACACTTTAAATATGCCCCCAACGGTAGGTTTCGGCCATTTTAATAACTTCTTACTAAAGGCTATGCACAGTTTCCGTGGACGGAATGCACGGTCAAAAACTCAATCCAACGGGTCACTCAGAAGCCCATTGGCCAAATTGTATGTAAATTTGATGGGAAGCATTTTCTAGTTTTTACAATAAAGCAAAGTGGCATTGTCCTGTATCCAAGCACTATTATTAGGAAGCTAGTTGGTTGGTTGGGAGCTAGCTGGTTGGTTGAAGAAGCATTATTCCCAACACGGCTCCAATCTTGGTAACAATGTACACTTTATCTCACTGAGCCAGAGGACCTAAAGCACCCCCTTCTGCTTCACGCTGGTACAGGGAAGAGCTGTCAAGACCTGACGGCTTGCTCGTTTATTCTATATGCCTGAGGTTTTAAGGCCACCGTGGATACCTTCCTACCTCTCCTTCACTCCATCTTGCCCGCATTCACCCCATGTCCCCCCGAGGAAAAGACGCGTTAGTTACCCACTTGTGAAAGTGTGAACACGCTGGCTTGTTTCCGGCGTAGGCTCCAAGATCTCAGAGATTAGCAAAATATGATTTTTTGAGGTAAAACGTTGGAGAATACCCCCTCTTTGTTGTTCATGCATTCTGCACGGGTTGCCGTGAACCACATTTTTGAACGACCCTATGTTTTTTCTGCAGTTAAGATACAATTACGACCAAATGTGAGTTGAGGTCAAGACATGTTATAACGTGGAGATCTTAAATTCAGATTTTAAATCATCAAGATCAATTGGTACAAAATTTGAAATGATGTAATCTACCTTTAGAAGTTTCTTAGTCTGAAATAAGTCGCTTGATTCTGTTATTACTTCAATATTGTACATCGGGTAAAGCCAGGCACTATACAAACACACACAGCATAACAGTGTTTTCTAGTGAACAAAGGGAGCTATGTTTCAAAAACCTTCTCACATAGTCTGAAGAGTATGTCTCTGTGAAACTATAGGCCAAATGCATTTATTATTAATTTTTAAAATCCAGAAGCTGACGATTAAAGATAAAGATGATGCCGACGATGTCAATGACATGAAAGGTTGTTTTTGTGGCTATATGACGTATAGCATGGAAATGACGATAGCAATGACACCTAGGACAATGAAGCTGGTCGCCATTTGTCATCGTTACTCGGTTAATTACATGAACGTGGTGAAGAAAACAGAAAGCAATGAAAAGTCAATATTTGCCGTCGCAGCTCTTTCCTAATGCAATAATTATTGCCCATGTAACCAGCACCACACTTTAATAATTCCCTTCACTGTTTCTATCCCTAATACATATAGCCAATATGCATTAATTTAAATACTGAGGGGAAAACCTGACAAATTGCAAAGAGCACTGAAGTTGACCCGCAGCAACGGAGCCGGTTGTCGAGAGTCATATTCGTCTCATGTTTACACACATCATGTTGGAAGTAGGTTTATAGGATCATCGTATAATTGCTTCCAAACGTCCCCCAATCTTCTGTCTTCTAATCAATTCGGGTTGACATTCCGGACTTGCGGCTTGAAACAAGAGGAGGGGTCGTTAGGGAAAGATGTCGCATGACAACTTTTTGACGTGGATGCGTTTTGGAGTGTCTCGGTTTTGTCTATTCCAATCTTTCCATTCATTGAATGTGACAAGAGTAATTATTGTTCGTCAAATTAAGGACCGGGCCATATTCCTTCCAGCCTCGTTCTGGTGACATTGATGTTGCTTTAACGCAACTAAAGTCTACAAATCTGAAATTCCCACTTTCTTGTCCAGCCAATGTAGTTAACGTTTTATTTCATTGCGTATGAGATGACAATTAATTATAAAGTTATACGGTTGCTACCATCTTTAAATCAAAACGCAAACAGTATTGATGAGTATAGGGGTAAGTTGCACTAGTTATCAACTTTCTAACGATGTTGGACCAACAGTCTCGATACCGAAAAAGGGACCATGTGAAAAACCCTCATAATCTATATTTGTGTGTCAAACTTTGGTAGACAGTGTGTTTACTATTTGCATTACGCCACCTCCCACTCCACCCCCCCCCCAATAAAAAAAGAAACCGATTCAACCTGTAAGTAGAACAGGAATAGAACCTGCATTCTTTCTTCTTCTCTTCTAACTAAAAGAAATACCGCCGACAACTTCCTTTCGTTTGACCTGACGAATAAAGAGGTCAGACGGGCCGTCGCGAGTTGGATCACTCGATTCCCAATGGGCAAACAAATCACATTTGTTTAGTTTATTTGAAACAAGTCTCTTTTCTTTCAGTCACGGGAACTGTGTAAATTTTGTCATAACAATTCATGTTTATAGCCCTTCATTGAAATTCAGATTAAAGGGACTTGCGCCATCAAAATGGTAGCTCGGAGACACCTTGATGATACAATACATTATAAAAGTCACTGTCACTTATTTTTAACAATGTCACTGGGAGAGGAACAACTGTCCATTGTCGTGCCATACACTGACACAGTCCTAATCCTCCATGGTTTGTCAACTGTCCCTTGTTGTGCCGTACCGTACAATGACAGATGACACGGTCCTCCTCCATGGCATGGTCAACAGACTGTCCCTTGTTGCGCCGCACATTGCTGTGCCGCACAGTCCTCCTTCGTGGCACCGTCAGGAAACTGTCCCTTGTTGTGCCGTACCGTACATTGACAGATGACACGGTCCTCCTCCATGGCATGGTCAACAGACTGTCCCTTGTTGCGCCGCACATTGCTGTGCCGCACAGTCCTCCTTCGTGGCACCGTCACGAAACTGTCCCTTGTTGTGCCGTACCGTACAATGACAGATGACACGGTCCTCCTCCATGGCATGGTCAACAGACTGTCCCTTGTTGCGCCGCACATTGCTGTGCCGCACAGTCCTCCTTCGTGGCACGGTCAGGAAACTGTCCCTTGTTGTGCCGTACCGTACATTGACAGATGACACGGTCCTCCCCCTTAGCATGGTCAAGAGACTGTCCCATGTTGTGCCGCACATTGACACGGTCCTCCATGGCATGGTCAACAGACTGCCACTTGTTGTGCCGTACATTGACACAGTCCTCCTCCTCCATGGCATGGACAACTGTCCCTTGTTGTGTCGTACCGCCCACTGACACTGTCCTCTATGGTATGGTCAACAGACTGTCCCTTGTGCCGTACATTGACACAGTCCTCCTCCTTGGTTGGAGAACTGTCCCTTGTTGTGCCGTAGCGTACATTGACAGATGACGCTGTCCTCCCCATGACATGGTCAACAGACTGTCACTTGTTGTGCCGTACCTTGACACAGTCCTCCTCCTTGGTTGGAGAACTGTCCCTTGTTGTGCCGTAGCGTACATTGACAGATGACACTGTCCTCCTCCATGGCATGGTCAACAGACTGTCTCTTGTTGCGCCGCACATTGCTGTGCCGCACAGTCCTCCTTCGTGGCACCGTCACGAAACTGTCCCTTGTTGTGCCGTACCGTACATTGACAGATGACACGGTCCTCCCCCATAGCATGGTCAAGAGACTGTCCCATGTTGTGCCGCACATTGACACGGTCCTCCATGGCATGGTCAACAGACTGCCACTTGTTGTGCCGTACATTGACACAGTCCTCCTCCTTGGTTGGAGAACTGTCCCTTGTTGTGCCGTAGCGTACATTGACAGATGACACGGTCCTCCTCCATGGCATGGTCAACAGACTGTCCCTTGTTGTGCCGTACCTTGACACAGTCCTCCTCCTTGGTTGGAGGACTGTCCCTTGTTGTGCCGTAGCGTACATTGACAGATGACGCTGTCCTCCCCATGACATGGTCAACAGACTGTCACTTGTTGTGCCGTACCTTGACACAGTCCTCCTCCTTGGTCGGAGAACTGTCCCTTGTTGTGCCGTAGCGTACATTGACAGATGACACGGTCTTCCTCCATGGCATGGTCAACAGACTGTCCCTTGTTGCGCCGCACATTGCTGTGCCGCACAGTCCTCCTTCGTGGCACGGTCAGGAAACTGTCCCTTGTTGTGCCGTACCGTACATTGACAGATGACACGGTCCTCCCCCATAGCATGGTCAAGAGACTGTCCCATGTTGTGCCGCACATTGACACGGTCCTCCATGGCATGGTCAACAGACTGCCACTTGTTGTGCCGTACATTGACACAGTCCTCCTCCTCCATGGCATGGACAACTGTCCCTTGTTGTGTCGTACCGCCCACTGACACTGTCCTCTATGGTATGGTCAACAGACTGTCCCTTGTGCCGTACATTGACACAGTCCTCCTTCATGGTTGGAGAACTGTCCCTTGTTGTGCCGTTTGACAGATGACACTGTCCTCCCCCATGACATGGTCAACAGACTGTCACTTGTTGTGCCGTACCTTGACACAGTCCTCCTTCATGGTTGGTCAAGAGACTGTCCCTCGTTGTGCCGTACATTGACACGGTCCTCCTCCATGGCATGGTCACGGACTGTCACTTGTTGTGTCGCACATTGACACGGTCCTCCATGGCATGGTCAACAGACTGCCACTTGTGCCGTACCTTGACACAGTCCTCCTTCGTGGTTGGTCAACTGTCCCTTGTTGTGCCGTACCACCCATTGACACGGTCCTCCTCCATGGCATTGTCAACATACTGTCCCTTGTTGCGCCTTACATTGACACGGTCTTCCTCCTCCATTGGTCATCAAAAGATGACATATGTCACGCATTCTCGACGTGTCCGTCGGTGTCCCTGTGGATTAATATGATCAAGGCAATTTTTATCAGTACAATGTATATGGACCAGTCAACTTAACCGTTGATTTGGTTACACAAAATTAAAAGACCCCTTTCATATTACGTCACAAAACCCAAACGGCGCCCTCACTGAGGTCAATGAAAACGTATCAGTCATTGGCTGTGAGTTGTGTGCGGCACGTGCAATGTTTTACCTCAGCGATGGCGGCCAATGCAATCGGTCTAAAACTAGGTTTTATGTAGCGCTTTCTATTATTGTTTTTAAAGACAGGTTTTCTTAAAAGTTTTTGAATTATAAGACCCATTTATGTGGCACCTTTTAAGGGTTACATGGTGCTGCGGCACATTTAGCAGCCATTGCCAGAGCCATAGATGTAAACTGGGTCCTTGTATACACAGCACACGAGACCTACGTCGTTACGTCCCATCCGATGGACGAAGATATAATGGTTAAGTGTCTTGCTCAAGGGCACACTGTCATGACTAGGACTCGAACCCACCCTCTGCTGATCAGAAACACCAGAGCTTGAGTCTAGTGCCCTTGACCATACGCCACGACACGCCATGGATGATTTTGTTAGGGTGATGGGGGGGGGGGGTTGTCATCTCAGTTCACAATAGGCAATTGTTGCAAAAACTGATCTCATACACATACAACAGACTAAACATGCGTTTCCTTCTGAACTCAGTTTTGTGTTCACCAAACAAGATGCCTGTATTTTTCATGGTTTTGTAGCAGAAGAAGGTTGATAGTAGTACGTGGCCTGTAATTCATTGCCTATCAGACACTATGCGGTGTTAGTTGACTGTTAGACCCTTTAACACACCTGACATTTACGACCGTTATTTACTGAGCATTATTTTACTAAAATGCACACTTGAAGTCGGCATAAATGTTGTCACCATCCCACTGTCACCCCTAGTGACTCCCATACCTCCGTTTATGATGACCCAATGCAGGGGTAACTCACGGGCATGAATTCCATGGAGATACACTGGATATGGGAAAACTCATATTGTCATAATTGATTGCGTTCACGGTGCGACACATTCAGATGTGTCCTGGGCCCTAAGATTGCAAACCAAATAATATACTAAGAAAGAAGAGATTGCTGTACCCGTTACCAGTGAGTCAAAACTGTATGATTTACAATTCTTGCGACTGTTATATTTTTGCAGTATTGTATCGGTAGTTTTCGCGGAGCAAATTTTGAATTAATTAAGAATATTCTGCTAGACCAAATACCAGATTACATTGATTCCCGTGCTTATATCCCAAACATTTGTCACGCTAGAAAAAAAACTTCTTCGATGAGATTCATATATGAATAGTAATTTGGTGTGAAAGTTAACTCTTTATATTGCATAAGATGTTATACTGATGCTTTATAATTGTATCGAACCAAACACAAATTGTAGTCCCGAGGTCAAATTTGATGTGTTTTTACAAAACAATGTAAACATACATGAAGGGGTCAAAACACTTTCGATGTGACCTGAGTGAGAGACCAGACTCAGACTCGAAGTGTAGAAGAGCAGTTTCATATGATAAATGACATATCCTGTTTTAATTGTTACTCGTAAAATTGAGAATGATATATCAGCGTTATGATTTTCAGTCTAGCATTAAGTATTTGACTGTATGTAGTAAAATCCGACAATACGCCTGCCGTATATGATAAATATTAAATATGGATATATATGTCATCATCGTGGCCTATTCACGGCGTCGTTTGTTGCACAGGAGCCACGTCTGTGGTATGCTTAGCGGTTCATCGTGTTGTTCAGGGTTCACATCTTAACGACTTGGTGATAATTGACGCCAAGCAGCTTACAACAATCTGCTCTTGGATTGGGAACTTAGGATTCGCAGTTCTACTTCTAGATATTGAAACTGTGAATTCAAGCGGGAATCTTTCAAGCCAGCACACTTTCATGGGGTTTTATATTTTCCTTTACATCGTGGATTGCAAATATAGATCTTTATCACACTAGACCACTTAGGGAAAATGTTTATCTGTTTGATAAAACATTTCAGTTCTTCTGTTGGTATTTGACATTCGCTGAGACGATCTCAGCACATCATTTATGATATGACAGGAAAACATATGATCGATTTCTAATCCTGAGTGAAATCGAAACTGACAAAGTGTAGACATGCTTTTGTCATTTTCTAGAAATGTTATACAAATAATTATAAGCTTTATTTATTTAACTAAAATTTCCACCGGCCATTTTTCGACACCAGTATATTTCTTGAAACCTAATCAGCTTAATTTTTTAAAAGGATGCATTTTTTCTTGAGGACCAATGATGTTATATCACTTTAATATTTGAAATCATGCAATCTGCCCATAATAAGTATGCTCTCCCACGAATCTAAACATTGAAGTAAAGTTTCTTCAATGTCAGCTTGCATCGCTCTCAGTCATGTGTCCTCGTGTTAACTTATACCTTCTTACAAGAAAGACGTTTCAGAGTAGAGATCATACATGCTCCTTCACGCACAACTATTTTGAAGGAAGGTACGGGGATGTTTCCCCAATCTTCCTCCTTCCTTTATGGGCTTGTTTTCCCTTCTTGACCTTGGGAAAAATTGCTCAGCGCGCAGCAAAGGCGGCAACATCAAAAAGCTTGCACAGGATGAACACGGTATGTTCGTTCTGGGACTTTATCTTCATTTTCGCTTCACTTCACTTTTTCTCCTGAAAAGATTCTTTCTTATCTATCTATATCCTCTTTTCTTTTGAGTCCGGCTCGGCGACCAAGCCCGTGGTCGTGTAGGTGTATATGCCGTGGTCAAGGCCAGTCTGTTTCTTACATATCCCGCCTTTTTTTGTCTATGCAAGCGGACGAGCAGACAACCAAGTGGGAAGTATTTGGCGCCAATATTATTTATACGGGAAGTTACACACAGGCATTTCTGTATATAAACCGTAAATTACCTTGTCCACGATTTGAAGTGTTTACACAATCGTAAGATTTGAATCATCCAGAATTCTACAAAATGTGATTTTTTTCTGGCGATGCAAATATTTGCTTACAAGAAAGGAAAACATTTTAATTGATGAACAAAATCAAAATGGTGAAATAATTAGTTTTAATCTCCTCCGCCCATAAAGAATTCCTGGAAAACATCACTTATTTTCATCAAAATATTTATCTCATTTGCATGTATTTTAGACACATAAAATTACTTCAATGTAAACGTCAAAGTTGTCTTTTCCTAGAGGTATTGCCGGTTGAATAACAGCGGTTTATTTGAAACTTATCTGATTGTTACCATGGAATTCCCGGTGGAATTTCTCTAAAAACTGCGGCATCTTTTGGTCGTTCAGGTTATACACAGTAGACTAGAATCTTTGTCTAGTCCATCTGTACATTCAACCTCGTTCGCATGGATTAACTTTTCCCTATTACGATCGTCTCGTGTTTATAATACTCACCAGCATACACAAAAACAGATTATAATAGTTATAAAAATAGGTGGAAAAGTGTAAGCACAAAGAACGGACTCACGATAGGGACGTTTTATGGCAGCATTACACAGGGTTGTAAAATGATTGGGATATTCCTTTGTAACTCGGCCTCGGTTACAGGGAAAACCCCCCAACTTGTTTGTATATTGGGTGACCACACAGCAAGTAATGAAAGTTTTGATGGGAATAGCAGGCTATAAAACTGAATACTAGGTAGTTTGAGGTTTGACATGAATTGTACTTTCCTTCAAACCATTTATGTATCGTATTTAGAGAATATTATATATATCATGCATACATGTAGCTGTTTTTACTTTTCAAAAATGTTTCAAAATATACCACTACGAAATTAAAGGCAGTGGACACTATTACTCAAAATAATTATTAACACAAAACCTTACTTGGTATCAAGTAATTGGGAGAGGTTGGTAGTATAAAACATTGTGAGAAACGGCTACTTCTGAAGTCGAGTAGTTTTCGAGAAAGAAGTAATTTTCCACGAATTTGATTTCGAGACCTCAAGTTTAGAACTTGAGGTCTCGAAATCAAGCATCTGAAAGCACACAACTTCGTGTGGCAAGGGTGTTTTTTCTTTCATAGTTATCTTGCAACTCCGACGACCGATCGAGCTCAAATTTTCACAGGTTTGTTATTTTATGCATATGTTGAGATACACCAAGTGAGAAGACTGGTCTTTGACAATTACCAATAGTGTACACTGTCTTTAAAACTACGGTACAATTTTGAAGAAGTGATCGACAGGCTTCAGTCTTCTTATTATGTTGTATGTCAAAGCACTGCAAAAGTTCGATTCAAAACTAAGCTCAATATTAAAGGCATCGTACACGTTTGGTAATTACTCAAAACATATATTAACATAAAAACTTACTTGGTAACGAGCAACAGAGAGCTGTTGATAGTATAAAACATTGTGAGAAACGACTCCCTCTGAAGTAACGTAGTTTTTGAGAAAGAGGTAAATTCTCACTAAAATAATAAAAACTTCTTGCAAGAAGTTTTTATTCCTATCTGAAAGCACACAAATTTGTACAACAAGGGTGCTTTTTCTTTCATCATTTTCTTGCAACTTCGATGACCAATTGAGCCCAAATTTTCACAGGCTTGTTATTTTATGCATATGTTGGGATACACCAAATGAGAACACTGGTCTTTGACAATTACCAAACGTGTACGATGCCTTTAAGTTGTCATGCTTTTCTTTTTACTTACTCGTCGTTTTTTCTTAGAATTTAACCTTCATGACTCTAAAAGACTTATGTTTGTTTACATGGGTAAGATATAACTTAAAATAAGTTAATCATTGTGTAGTTTAATAGAACTTTGGTATGTGTGGATTGGCCAAATCTTTGAACTCGTTGAAACCCAACCGGCGCCATGAGGTAGACACGATCGTTGAAGTTTCGATTAGACGAAACCCAGACCTCTGAACAGATCTTGAAGATTATCATAAATCCCTTCAGATTTAGGTGCCTTAGGGACCCGGTCTTGACCTCACAGGGCCTCCCATCAAATTGAAGAACTCCATATTGCACCCCATACAATATACCCCTAATGGTAAATACAACGAACAGATGAACAAAATTAACATTTTTTGAACGTCGTTCATCATGCCCCTTTTTCCCGAATATAAATATAAACAATTACAAAGTATTTAATTTCCATTTTCTTTATCCAAACCCAATTTAGCATGGATGTTTCTCAGATATATATTAATTATTTTCTTCATAAACTGGGTCAACCAATTTCACACATTTGTTATTACATTGTATGAGGATGATTGTAGTTTCAACATTAGTGTCACAGGTCGATTTCTATCCTACGGTGTTTGATAACATGTTTCTTTCATTGCTGATAAAACTAATTCGGTCTTTATTTTAACTGAGGTTTGTCATAGTGGTGGTATGTGTAACCACGTGAAAAATAACCTTTGTGTGATTTTGAATGGTTGACAGTGGTGAGTAAGTACTCGACGTTTCAACAAGTGTAATGGTTGGTCTTCATTCGAATAGTTGACGTAGATGGTTGAAGTGATTACATCCATCATCCCAATCTTGATCAAATTAGTCCTTCCTTTACTCAAACTCCTAATCTGTTGGTTTGAACTTAATAATTGCATTATAAACCTCTCTGGTTTCATATGTTATTCTATTTATACATCTAAAGTGTCTAAAGTTGATATTTATTTATTTTGATTTCACGTGAAAGTGGTTTTTGCCAGCTGAGAAGTTGACCCAGCACGGCACGGTTTGTGGTACAGATTGTCTTCATCTATCGTCAGTAGTCTGGTATGGGGTCGGTTAGAGGACACCCTTCAACGACTCAGGGGACGTCTTGTACATCATTCCCTTGTGGGTCCCGAGGGGCGGGGACGTGTGAAAGCCACCCGCCCCTTCCCTGGAGAAGTAATTACCTCAAGTTCAGTGTCTCACTTCATGTGCTGTTTTTCGCTCTGTCAGTAAGCGTAGAGTGTTGCGATATACCATATGGCAGACAAGGTCTCTGGCCTTCATTGAGTCTTTCCAATGTTTGTTCAGAACTTGACTTATATTTTGTGAACACTTTGTTTATTGTAATAGCATGGTAAATAACATTTTAGGGCATATTTATTGGTAAAACCAATGACACATGTTGAGAAGGTGCACTACACGTGCACACCTTGAAAGGCTATACTGTAGTTGAAATAATCATGAACAACTTACGGCTACCTGCCCTATACGCATTGTGTAGTACCGGTATGATTGAAAAACTACCATGTCACTTTGATAATGGTGTTACCAGCTTCCCACGATATTACATTGACACGACACCGTGTCTTTACCACTACATACCCTATACGCTTTGCCTCATCAACAACTACCATGCCGCTTTACCACCATCCCAAACATGTTACGTTGACTGGACACTTGGTCATCAAAAAATATACCATGCCACTTTGATGTGGTTTTACCACCATCCTCCCAAACATGTTACTATGACACGACAGAGAGTTTTTACTGCTACCTGCCCGACGCCTTGCCTGATCCAAAGCTACCATGCCATTTTGATATGGTGTTACCAGCCTCTCAAACATTATTACATTGACACGACACAGTGTTTTACCACGGCAACCTTTTCCTACGCCTTGCCTGTCAAAAACTACTATGCCATTTTGATATGGGTTTACCAGCCTCCAAAACATTTTAATGATCGAAATGCCAGACGAAACTGATTAGTATATATGCGTAACAGAATAATATGGTAAACAAGCGAGTAATATTGCCATAAGGTAGTCGTGTTACATCTCTTCATTGTATTATTGCAGTCGTAGGACAACTTAATATTTATACACGTAGTGTTATTAACAGTCGACTTGTCTCAATATCATAGACTTGCTCAACAAATATTATCAACATTGTTTTAGCCTCGACCAAAATCAAGCAATGTTTACGAAACGAGTGACCTGGTGCACGCCAGGGCTTTACTTGACTGGCGTTTCTGGGAAGTTTATGTTGGAATTAGACAATCGGGGTACTTTCTGCACAATTTCAGTTATTGAAAACGACGGATAAAGTTATATATACAAAAATAATAAGAAAAATAATTGGGTGTTTTTCTATGTACAATTTATGTACACAAAGGTTCTACAATTATGAACTTTCATCTGCCATTATAATGCCATGAATAAATATTACAACTTATAAAATAAAATAAAAAACTATGAATCGATGTGCATTTCACTGTACCGGAGAGATAGCGAAATGGACATTACTTGGTATTGAACAAATTGTGGGGCGCCCTCTAGCGCACGAACTGTGATGCAATTCCAAGTTTTGTTTTCGAGGAATGAATTTAACTTGATTTACTGTTCGATTTTTTAGATTTGTTTGAAAGAATGCTGTAAGAAAGTATTGATCAAGGTCATGTTTCGTAAGTCATGTTGGATAACAGCCTTATTGATGATCAATCTATGTGTTTAGGCTCATATAGCCAGATACATATCTGGTAGTAAAGTGATATGATTTAATATACAATATGTAGGAATTGCAATATTCCGATTCATCCAGATAATGAAATAAGAACCGTATACTCAGTGATATGATGCACTGACGTAGTAGTTACGTCATCGATTTCATATTTTGTGATTGATATGGGGCATGGTGATATCCCCATATAATGTGTCTTCATTGTGTGCTTGGAATCTCAGGAATTCTTTTGAGGATTTTTTTTTGGGGGGGGGGGTACATTGGGGGGGGGGGGTACCCTCTACCCAAATATCGGGCATGGTTTACAAATTCATGGTCTATCAAGAAAGACAAAAGACTAGTTTATAATAATAATAATAATAATAATAATAATAATAATAATAAGACTTGTAATGCGCACATATCCACCCTGCTGGGTGTTCAAGGCGCAGAGCCAAGTTTACCAAGCAGGGCCTTTGCATAAATGTTATATCTTCTTTTATCAATTATCATTTTATCGTTATAAGGTGTGTGATAATAACCCGGTTTCATGCAGACTTAAAGTGAAGTAGTGCACAGCGGGTAGCTGTGATCGTCTTGATAGGGGCAACTTTGTCCAAAAGACCCCTTGATTGTTGCACGAGCCTGCTCAGCGGGTTGGCGTGTAATCACGTCACATCCAATTTAAGCTGCTCCGCATTTAAGTAGCTTCAACTCACAGACTTCAACTGCGAACTCACAACATTCTCAAAGTATCTTGTCAGCTTCTTTATCGTCTTCGATGCATCAGTGGATGATTTGTGAGAAACCTGAAAGTAAAGAGTTTAGGGTATTTCTATTCCTGTTGGGTTTTGCTAATGGCATATGGGTGGGCCGTGAGATTCCGTTTCTATTCATTGTCGTTAACTGCTGATGTTTTGGGTGGAAGTGATGTTAGATTGTATTGTGTCTCGTTCCATCAATGCATAAACGTGGTCCATATTGGGGTTAAGACTCCCTTGGTTAGCTTCAGTCTGTTATGGTCTTCCTATTGTAACGCTATTTCTCGCTTGACTACCTCGTTTCGTTTTGTGATAATTTCAACACAACAGAACTGAAGGTGAGCCGACCCTTTTCTCTGCCTACATAATAACCATCAAATCCTTTTTGTGAGTGAGCGTCAGTCGAAACCGATAACAAGAAGGCTAAACACAAAGGCCCATGGTATTAACTGGGCAGGATATACTGACGTTAATCTCTCAGGTTTCTTGGGAGATGTTTTTGTTTAAGAGAAGATTTTCTGGCTGTTTGCTTTGAAGGGAAAAAGGTTCGTTGAATCGAGGGTCTAATTGCGCTATTCTTCGGCGTGGTAAACTTTTACCATCTCTCACCAAAACGGCGGTATCCCTTTGGCGGCGTATCATACACAAACAAGAGTGTGGATAAACTCCATTGAAGGAGCTAAAGAAGCAAACCAAGCGTGAAACGGCCAAACCTCTGTACTTTAGTCCTGAAGATCTTAGGGTTTTAATCAAATGAGGCTTGACTGAAGACTATTCTGATGGAACATTAGCTAACAAAGGCCTTATAAAGATCATCATTAATACATTCGGAAAACAATTTGTCAACCGACAACTCCGGACTGGTTGTTAATTCGGCCGACTGCTTTTAGACATGTAACGCTTCACCATCGAAATGACATATGGGTGGGTAGTTTGTTTGTGGGCAGTCTACCCTCTGACTTTGGTTGTAGGCCTACACTCATTCTTTTTTCAAGTAACATTTACAACAGCAAAAAAGAATCGTTTCTGTCAGTCCAGAACAAAAACAAACTCGCCCCTTCAAATAAAACTTCTTTGCATTCACAAAGTCAACACTGATTTTGAAGATATACATGTACGTGTTGTACGAGGACAAAACAACAGCTGAAGAAAATTCGGAAATATCTCCGGGCAAGCCTGCCAGCGAACATACTCCTTGTTTATTCATGGGGTCCAAAGCCAACATCCTCGGCAGAGCAAGTGTTGACTGTCACGGTGCATTGCCGTGGTGCGGACAGTATCCAGACAATGGCCCGTCTACTTTATCTTCTCAATGGTCTCTCTGTGTACAAGGTTGTATAAACTCAAAGGCTACTCTGAAAAAAATATCAGTCAAAAACTGAAATCCTCACCAGGCAAAGTTGGATCTTTTACAAAAATAACGGTCAAAGGTTTAGGGTTGAGGTACTTGCTATAACTGAAGCCCGGGGCTTACCACCGATAAAATGTTTATATAGGGCACATTGCTGAAACTGAAAGAAGGTTCATACAATAATGACTTTAAACACACTCATTATTCTGGGCGGTGAATAGTTTACCCCAATACCGCATTGCCAGTCAAAGAAATTGCATTAAATTGGATACAATAAATATCTTACAACAGGTAGAGTTGATATGTAGCAATAGGGTAAGAAACTATCACACACATGATGTACTAAGATCATTCCAGTTTCTCCAAGACACGTCGAAAATGATGGGAAAGTGCGAGGCGCATTACAGGTGATTAAATACAAGCCTTACCTTAAATACCAGAGGATTTGGAATTTAACTACCCACATGCCCTCAAATTAAACCACACTATGGTATGCAATACATCATGAGGTTATGAGCGATCGTAAACTAACGAGGCATTTAATTAAACCAAACTCCATTGGTCGTATCACGATGGCACTACTTAATTTCACCTAATGACCGGTTTGTATCGTATTATTCAACAAGCAAGCCGCTTGTGTGTCATTTCTACAACAGATTGTATGATTCCCAAGCAATAAAACACCCTCATGTACTTTATTATAGAGGATGTTGTGAAACAACATTCAGTTGAAGTCTTTATTATGAGTGACTATAGGTTTGATCACCACTGTGTTTGAATTCGATTCAGCAGGGAATTGACTACAGAGGTATACAACGCCACCTTTATGGATTCATCTACATAATACCATGTTATAAAGTATATATTTATTAGCGTGTAACCTACCGAATATAAAACAGTAACCACAAGAGCAATATAACAAATATATTCCGTCTTTTAAAACACGTCATGTAGTAAGAGTAGTTGATTAAAGTATCACCCAACACATTAATCTTTTCGCAGAAAAAGTCATTTAACAAAATATGAATTGGGACAGCAATGAAAACTGGATCGAGGCTTATACAATAATGTTGTCATAAATCGTATTTTGAATGAATACAGATTCAATTGTTACAAACAACCAGCCTCAACAGTGAGACCAATTTGTTTGCCCACATTTTACCATAAATCGTACTTTTCCACGGATTCCTGCCAGTTCTGTCACCACACCACCCGGTGCTGAACCTGATTACAATGGATGACAGACTCATGGATTCAACTTATCTAAACATGTAACACCATTATTATAACCAAACTTGAATTCTAAAGGAGTAAATTTCTGATGAGTTAAAAATCAGCCCCATCCCTCATTCCTCCGGTCCGTCTCATCCAACCCATCCGTTTGTCCCTGGTGAAATGAAAATGAAGCAACGGTTAATACAGCAGTACAGGATGTAAGGCTTGTCACTCAACGGGCCAAATTGGATTAATGTCGTCCCTGTGTTAAAATACAACCCATGTAGATGTTTTAGAAGCAATTTGAGTCCCCCCCGAAGTAACCAATCTTAGGTGTCGTGTACCTCATCAGATGAACCTCTCAAATAATTATTCATTCCTGCCCTGGAGCAATTTGTGGTTTTTATACAAATGAATCATTGCTGATATTCATATTATATTGTCTCATGGTTTTTACAAAGATCCCACGACGCGGTGTTCCGGTAGCTCGGGGCCATTTCGCCATTGTAACTAGTGATATTCACTTCACCGTTCGGCATTAGAGACGTGATTATTAAGTGATAGATAACGAAGGACAAACGCATTTTACGGAGTTAGGGCACCCGTTTTGAACTCTGTATTATAATGACAACTTTTTTTGTCACGCTGCTATTGTTTGCAATCGGCACATACGCGTTAGGCTTATACATATCAGTGTTAGTTTACATTGAATAAAAAACGTCGATACGGAAATTAAGTCAAACAAGCTTCACCTTTATATAATTATATTTGAAAATTAATTTGGAAATTGTTTGGCTGTTTTAGTCTTTGTGGCATGGCAATTATTATTGTTATTTTTTTATCTATTTGCAATTTAATCTCACTTTTTAGACCGAAAGAACTTATTAACTCTTGTAAACTTAGCCAGTGATTTTGTAGGCACACTGCAATAAAAGCTTAGAGGCCTGTTAGTATCACATGTTATTTACGTTTTCATGCTGGATGATGTACCATTTATCCCACCGCTGCTACCAAATGGCGGGTTCTCGTTTCATGCACGCACCGCGGCGACTCGGCACGCTGTGTACGAGAAAGCCCATTAAAGCAACAGACAGCCTCCTGGGCCAATTCCCGTGTGTAGTCCCTCGGTCGATGCAAATGCGGTTATCAGTGATCTCCACTCGGCCTAGCGAAATAAATACCAGTGTTAGCGGAAATTGATACACGGGTTTCAACTTCATAATCTTGTTGGCTGTCAGTCACTGGTGCCCGGCACTCATGTAAACGTCCTTGCTAGAAAAAAGGAGTACATCCATGCCCTTTAGACCACAAGAAATTATGGAAAAATGTGTGAAATCCAATGCGAATGGCATATATTATAATTTCTTACAAGTCGGTGGGCGAGTCGTCTTGCTTACCCACTGCACACAACCGTTACCCACACTATCTGTGCGCAATGGGATTGAAGAAAATAAATCATGATTTGGAAAAAGCTGGATAGTGCTCTGTAACAATTCTCCAATTAAATTGTGTAAAAGTATGAGTCAGAGCTTATCACTGGTGTATAATTCAAAATGGAAGGATCGATTGGGGAGGAAATTCATCAACAAATATTGAAAGCAAAATTGAATAAATTATGTGTTTAAAATAATGCACAATTTATTTCCCATTGTTTCCTCCCTATTCCCAAACACATTTTCCTATATAGGCCTATGCAACTAAATGTCGAAGTTATTGAAACACACTTTCAGACTGTTAACAATATTCTGATCATTTGTCAGATTTATTGGATGATTTTTGTCTTTCTTTCTTGTTAGACGTCCTCTTATTTGTTTACAAAAGATGTGCTATAAGCTGTTCGTTTAAATTTGTAGTGGCAGCATAAACAATACATTGTATAATGAACAAACATTTGAAAGTATCGTTTACTTGGGACGACACCAGCAGTCACTTTTCAGTATTTCATACTCAGTCAATCATAGACCAACTATCCATGCGCCTAAAATTTAATTTACGATCGTTTTTTTCTTGTCATTCTTAGTCTTTATGTTAGCTGTCCTTTCACGATGCCGAACAGTTCAAAACACAGCATCAACATTGCAGTCTCGTTGGAATTCATATTTATTCCAATGAATTCCTTTTAGAAACTATGAGCTCTCAGGATTTAACAAGATCGTTGGAGATTGAGAGGAACTAATTAATGATTCCGCTAAATAATCGACCGTCGAGAGTTGACGAGAAGGATGGCACGTGTGAGCGTGATTCAAATTAATTTGGTCGATTGATGCAGGGCTTTGACGTCACAAATCAATGGCATAATTAAAAAAGAAGTTGTTAATTGTACACCTCGTCTTAAGCTATTGATCGTACATTTGATTAACGCTGATTTGTAAACAGGACTAGAAGTGATTAAATATGCTAAGAATGTCCATGCAATTGATTCTAGACTGGAAATTCAATGTTTATAAGGTATTCAAATGTCTGGAGAGGATACCGTAGTTTCCGGTTCCGATTTGAGTGTATTGATCGACAGTTGGTCAGTATTGGCAACATATCAGACCTGTAAGTCATGAAATCAATGAGCTGTACAAACCTGAGAGACCCCTATTTTCGAGACATTCACTTACATGGTTTCCCGTGAGTTACTCAATGAGCTGTACAAACCTAAGAGACCCCTATTTTCGAGACATTCACCTACATGGTTTCCAGTGAGTTACTCAATGAGCTGTACAAACCTAAGAGACCCCTATTTTCGAGACATTCACCTACATGGTTTCCCGTGAGTTACTCAATGAGCTGTACAAACCTGAGAGACCCCTATTTTCGAGACATTCACCTACATGGTTTCCCGTGAGTTACTCAATGAGCTGTACAAACCTGAGAGACCCCTATACTCGAGGTTCATCTACATGGTTTCCCGTGAGTTACTCAAAGAGCTGTACAAACCTGAGAGACCCCTATTTACGAGACATTCACCTACATGGTTTCCAGTGAGTTACTCAATGAGCTGTACAAACCTAAGAGACCCCTATTTACGAGACATTCACCTACATGGTTTCCAGTGAGTTACTCAATGAGCTGTACAAACCTAAGAGACCCCTATTTACGAGACATTCACCTACATGGTTTCCAGTGAGTTACTCAATGAGCTGTACAAACCTGAGAGACCCCTATTTTCGAGACATTCACCTTCATGGTTTCCAGTGAGTTACTCAATGAGCTGTACAAACCTAAGAGACCCCTATTTCCGAGACATTCACCTACATGGTTTCCAGTGAGTTACTCAATGAGCTGTACAAACCTGAGAGACCCCTATTTTCGAGACATTCACCTTCATGGTTTCCAGTGAGTTACTCAATGAGCTGTACAAACCTAAGAGACCCCTATTTTCGAGACATTCACTTACATGGTTTCCAGTGAGTTACTCAGTGAGCTGTACAAACCTGAGAGACCCCTATTTTCGAGGTTCACCTACATGGTTTTACCGTGAGTTACTCAATGAGCTGTACAAACCTGAGAGACCCCTATATTCGAGGTTCATCTACATGGTTTCCCGTGAATTACTCAATGAGCTGTACAAACCTGAGAGACCCCTATTTTCGAGACATTCACCTACATGGTTTCCAGTGAGTTACTCAATAAGCTGTACAAACCTAAGAGACCCCTATTTTCGAGACATTCACCTACATGGTTTCCAGTGAGTTACTCAATGAGCTGTACAAACCTGAGAGACCCCTATTTTCGAGGTTCACCTACATGGTTTTACCGTGAGTTACTCAATGAGCTGTACAAACCTGAGAGACCCCTATATTCGAGGTTCATCTACATGGTTTCCCGTGAGTTACTCAATGAGCTGTACAAACCTGAGAGACCCCTATTTTCGAGACATTCACTTACATGGTTTCCAGTGAGTTACTCAATGAGCTGTACAAACATAAGAGACCCCTATTTTCGAGACATTCACCTATCCAGTGAGTTACTCAATGAGCTGTACAAACCTAAGAGACCCCTATTTTCGAGACATTCACCTACATGGTTTCCAGTGAGTTACTCAATGAGCTGTACAAACCTGAGAGACTCCTATTTTCGAGACATTCACCTTCATGGTTTCCAGTGAGTTACTCAATGAGCTGTACAAACCTAAGAGACCCCTATTTTCGAGACATTCACCTACATGGTTTCCCGTGAGTTACTCAATGAGCTGTAAAAACCTGAGAGACCCCTATTTACGAGACATTCACTTACATGGTTTCCAGTGAGTTACTCAATGAGCTGTACAAACCTAAGAGACCCCCATTTACGAGACATTCACTTACATGGTTTTACCGTGAGTTACTCAATGAACTGTACAAATCTAAGAGACCCCTATTTTCGAGACATTCACTTACATGGTTTCCAGTGAGTTACTCAATGAGCTGTACAAACCTGAGAGACCCCTATATTCGAGGTTCATCTACATGGTTTCCCGTGAGTTACTCAATGAGCTGTACAAACCTGAGAGACCCCTATTTTCGAGGTTCACCTACATGGTTTTACCGTGAGTTACTCAATGAGCTGTACAAACCTGAGAGACCCCTATATTCGAGGTTCATCTACATGGTTTCCCGTGAGTTACTCAATGAGCTGTACAAACCTGAGAGACCCCTATTTTCGAGACATTCACCTACATGGTTTCCAGTGAGTTACTCAATGAGCTGTACAAACCTGAGAGACCCCTATTTTCGAGACATTCACCTACATGGTTTCCAGTGAGTTACTCAATGAGCTGTACAAACCTAAGAGACCCCTATATTCGAGACATTCACTTACATGGTTTCCAGTGAGTTACTCAATGAGCTGTACAAACCTAAGAGATCCCTATTTTCGAGACATTCACCTACATGGTTTCCCGTGAGTTACTCAATGAGCTGTACAAACCTAAGAGACCCCTATTTACGAGACATTCAACTACATGGTTTCCCGTGAGTTACTCAATGAGCTGTACAAACCTGAGAGACCCCTATATTCGAGGTTCATCTACATGGTTTCCCGTGAGTTACTCAATGAGCTGTACAAACCTGAGAGACCCCTATTTTCGAGGTTCATCTACATGGTTTCCCGTGAGTTACTCAATGAGCTGTACAAACCTGAGAGACCCCTATATTCGAGGTTCATCTACATGGTTTCCCGTGAGTTACTCAATGAGCTGTACAAACCTGAGAGACCCCTATTTTCCAGACATTCACCTACATGGTTTCCAGTGAGTTACTCAATGAGCTGTACAAACCTAAGAGACCCCTATTTTCGAGACATTCACCTACATGGTTTCCCGTGAGTTACTCAATGAGCTGTACAAACCTAAGAGACCCCTATTTTCGAGACATTCACTTACATGGTTTCCAGTGAGTTACTCAATGAGCTGTACAAACCTGAGAGACCCCTATTTTCGAGGTTCACCTACATGGTTTTACCGTGAGTTACTCAATGAGCTGTACAAACCTGAGAGACCCCTATATTCGAGGTTCATCTACATGGTTTCCCGTGAGTTACTCAATGAGCTGTACAAACCTGAGAGACCCCTATTTTCGAGACATTCACTTACATGGTTTCCAGTGAGTTACTCAATGAGCTGTACAAACCTAAGAGACCCCTATTTTCGAGACATTCACCTATCCAGTGAGTTACTCAATGAGCTGTACAAACCTAAGAGACCCCTATTTTCGAGACATTCACCTACATGGTTTCCAGTGAGTTACTCAATGAGCTGTACAAACCTGAGAGACCCCTATTTTCGAGACATTCACCTACATGGTTTCCAGTGAGTTACTCAATGAGCTGTACAAACCTAAGAGACCCCTATTTTCGAGACATTCACCTACATGGTTTCCAGTGAGTTACTCAATGAGCTGTACAAACCTAAGAGACCCCCATTTACGAGACATTCACTTACATGGTTTTACCGTGAGTTACTCAATGAACTGTACAAATCTAAGAGACCCCTATTTTCGAGACATTCACTTACATGGTTTTCCGTGAGTTACTCAATGAGCTGTACAAACCTGAGAGACCCCTATTTTCGAGGTTCACCTACATGGTTTTACCGTGAGTTACTCAATGAGCTGTACAAACCTGAGAGACCCCTATATTCGAGGTTCATCTACATGGTTTCCCGTGAGTTACTCAATGAGCTGTACAAACCTGAGAGACCCCTATTTTCGAGACATTCACCTACATGGTTTCCAGTGAGTTACTCAATGAGCTGTACAAACCTGAGAGACCCCTATTTTCGAGACATTCACCTACATGGTTTCCAGTGAGTTACTCAATGAGCTGTAAAAACCTAAGAGACCCCTATTTACGAGACATTCATTTACATGGTTTCCAGTGAGTTACTCAATGAGCTGTACAAACCTAAGAGATCCCTATTTTCGAGACATTCACCTACATGGTTTCCCGTGAGTTACTCAATGAGCTGTACAAACCTAAGAGACCCCTATTTACGAGACATTCAACTACATGGTTTCCCGTGAGTTACTCAATGAGCTGTACAAACTTGAGAGACCCCTATATTCGAGGTTCATCTACATGGTTTCCCGTGAGTTACTCAATGAGCTGTACAAACCTGAGAGACCCCTATTTTCGAGGTTCATCTACATGGTTTCCCGTGAGTTACTCAATGAGCTGTACAAACCTGAGAGACCCCTATATTCGAGGTTCATCTACATGGTTTCCCGTGAGTTACTCAATGAGCTGTACAAACCTGAGAGACCCTATTTTCCAGACATTCACCTACATGGTTTCCAGTGAGTTACTCAATGAGCTGTACAAACCTAAGAGACCCCTATTTTCGAGACATTCACCTACATGGTTTCCCGTGAGTTACTCAATGAGCTGTACAAACCTAAGAGACCCCTATTTTCGAGACATTCACTTACATGGTTTCCAGTGAGTTACTCAATGAGCTGTACAAACCTGAGAGACCCCTATTTTCGAGGTTCACCTACATGGTTTTACCGTGAGTTACTCAATGAGCTGTACAAACCTGAGAGACCCCTATATTCGAGGTTCATCTACATGGTTTCCCGTGAGTTACTCAATGAGCTGTACAAACCTGAGAGACCCCTATTTTCGAGACATTCACTTACATGGTTTCCAGTGAGTTACTCAATGAGCTGTACAAACCTAAGAGACCCCTATTTTCGAGACATTCACCTACATGGTTTCCAGTGAGTTACTCAATGAGCTGTACAAACCTGAGAGACCCCTATTTTCGAGACATTCACCTACATGGTTTCCAGTGAGTTACTCAATGAGCTGTACAAACCTAAGAGACCCCTATTTTCGAGACATTCACCTACATGGTTTCCAGTGAGTTACTCAATGAGCTGTACAAACTAAGAGACCCCCATTTACGAGACATTCACTTACATGGTTTTACCGTGAGTTACTCAATGAACTGTACAAATCTAAGAGACCCCTATTTTCGAGACATTCACTTACATGGTTTCCAGTGAGTTACTCAATGAGCTGTACAAACCTGAGAGACCCCTATATTCGAGGTTCATCTACATGGTTTCCCGTGAGTTACTCAATGAGCTGTACAAACCTGAGAGACCCCTATTTTCGAGGTTCACCTACATGGTTTTACCGTGAGTTACTCAATGAGCTGTACAAACCTGAGAGACCCCTATTTTCGAGACATTCACCTACATGGTTTCCAGTGAGTTACTCAATGAGCTGTACAAACCTGAGAGACCCCTATTTTCGAGACATTCACCTACATGGTTTCCAGTGAGTTACTCAATGAGCTGTAAAAACCTAAGAGACCCCTATTTACGAGACATTCACTTACATGGTTTCCAGTGAGTTACTCAATGAGCTGTACAAACCTAAGAGATCCCTATTTTCGAGACATTCACCTACATGGTTTCCCGTGAGTTAGTAATGAGCTGTACAAACCTAAGAGACCCCTATTTACGAGACATCCAACTACATGGTTTCCCGTGAGTTACTCAATGAGCTGTACAAACCTGAGAGACCCCTATATTCGAGGTTCATCTACATGGTTTCCCGTGAGTTACTCAATGAGCTGTACAAACCTGAGAGACCCCTATTTTCCAGACATTCACCTACATGGTTTCCAGTGAGTTACTCAATGAGCTGTACAAACCTAAGAGACCCCTATTTACGAGACATTCACCTACATGGTTTCCAGTGAGTTACTCAATGAGCTGTACAAACCTAAGAGACCCCTATTTTCGAGACATTCACTTACATGGTTTCCAGTGAGTTACTCAATGAGCTGTACAAACCTGAGAGACCCCTATTTTCGAGACATTCACCTACATGGTTTCCCGTGAGTTACTCAATGAGCTGTACAAACCTGAGAGACCCCTATATTCGAGACATTCACCTACATGGTGTCCAGTGAGTTACTCAATGAGCTGTAAAAACCTAAGAGACCCCTATTTTCGAGACATTCACCTACATGGTTTCCAGTGAGTTACTCAATGATCTGTACAAACCTGAGAGACCCCTATTTTCGAGGTTCACCTACATGGTTTTACCGTGAGTTACTCAATGAGCTGTACAAACCTGAGAGACCCCTATATTCAAGGTTCATCTACATGGTTTCCCGTGAGTTACTCAATGAGCTGTACAAACCTGAGAGACCCCTATTTTCGAGACATTCACTTACATGGTTTCCCGTGAGTTACTCAATGAGCTGTACAAACCTAAGAGACCCCTATTTTCGAGACATTCACTTACATGGTTTCCCGTGAGTTACTCAATGAGCTGTACAAACCTAAGAGACCCCCATTTACGAGACATTCACTTACATGGTTTCCAGTGAGTTACTCAATGAACTGTACAAACCTGAGAGACCCCTATATTCGAGACATTCACCTACATGGTTTCCAGTGAGTTACTCAATGAGCTGTACAAACCTGAGAGACCCCTATTTTCGAGACATTCACCTACATGGTTTCCAGTGAGTTGCTCAATGAGCTGTACAAACCTAAGAGACCCCTATATTCGAGACATTCACCTACATGGTTTCCAGTGAGTTACTCAATGAGCTGTACAAACCTGAGAGACCCCTATTTTCGAGACATTCACCTACATGGTTTCCAGTGAGTTACTCAATGAGCTGTACAAACCTAAGAGACCCCTATTTTCGAGACATTCACCTACATGGTTTCCAGTGAGTTACTCAATGAGCTGTACAAACCTGAGAGACCCCTATTTTCGAGACATTCACTTACATGGTTTCCCGTGAGTTACTCAATGAGCTGTACAAACCTAAGAGACCCCTATTTTCGAGACATTCACCTACATGGTTTCCAGTGAGTTACTCAATGAGCTGTACAAACCTGAGAGACCCCTATTTTCGAGACATTCACCTACATGGTTTCCAGTGAGTTACTCAATGAGCTGTACAAACCTAAGAGACCCCTATTTTCGAGACATTCACCAACATGGTTTCCAGTGAGTTACTCAAAGACATTCACCTACATGGTTTCCAGTGAGTTACTCAATGAGCTGTACAAACCTAAGAGACCCCTATTTTCGAGACATTCACCAACATGGTTTCCAGTGAGTTACTCAATGAACTGTACAAACCTGAGAGACCCCTATATTCGAGACATTCACCTACATGGTTTCCAGTGAGTTACTCAATGAGCTGTACAAACCTAAGAGACCCCTATTTTCGAGACATTCACCTACATGGTTTCCAGTGAGTTACTCAATGAGCTGTACAAACCTAAGAGACCCCTATTTTCGAGACATTCACCAACATGGTTTCCAGTGAGTTACTCAATGAGCTGTACAAACCTAAGAGACCCCTATTTTCGAGACATTCACCAACATGGTTTCCAGTGAGTTACTCAATGAGCTGTACAAACCTAAGAGACCCCTATTTTCGAGACATTCACCTACATGGTTTCCCGTGAGTTACTCAATGAGCTGTACAAACCTGAGAGACCCCTATTTACGAGACATCCAACTACATGGTTTCCAGTGAGTTACTCAATGAGCTGTACAAACCTAAGAGACCCCTATTTTCGAGGTTCA